>CAJVSB020000320.1:0-59838 GCA_911865555.2 Thlaspi arvense
TACTGTTTAATTACTATCATATCTTTGTATGGTTACTGAAATATTATAATTATTCTAAGTTTTTGCTCCTTGCCTCTACAAGGAGCATTGGAGCTGTTACATGCTGTCCCACACAAGCAGAACACTATATGTGTTAAATTCCATGAAAATGAATAAAGCAAACCTGAACATCAACTCGACTAGTTCACTGTATCATGGCATTGGCAATATATTCATAGATTTCACTACACTATCTTCTTCAAAATCCAAATGATATGTATGTTTTTCCCCAGGCGGTGAAATTTCTGGAGTTCTTGTAAGAATTTGGCCACAGATCCCTAGAAGAAGGCCAAGTCAAGCTAGAATATGTCGATCTCCCTAAGCAATCAAACAGGTGAATATAGATTTAAATTAATTGGAACATATAATGTCTCCCATATTATTCATGTCTAATATGTGGATGCAGTTATGATTGCGAGTGTATGTATTGAGATACATGCAAACTTGGGATATTACACCCATGCCTAAATATACTCACGTAAGTGACTCATCACAATAGCACTACTATGATCATATGTACAAGATAGATATTCAATTTAATCTAATATGTTTTTACAGGGTATGATACAAGAGTTCATAAAACAATATATATGTGACTGGTAACATACCCCGAAATGAATACTGGGAGAAAGCACTTGATAAATCCAATTTACATTATACTTTTTTGCTTAATTTTATTTGATTTGTCAAGTATTTTGCTATTTGAGGCTAAAATGGTTTATATTCGAACAAATTTGTTAAATTCTTCAATTTCCCCCATTAATTGAATTAACATGAATAGATTTTAGTGAATATTGAGCATTCATATATTGAAATTCAAATCTTCTCATATAAGTCAATTTGGGGCTTCAATAAGTCAAAATGGAATGTGAAGTATGGAAACTAGTTTCAAGATTTTAATCTATTCCAATCCAACTTAACAAAGTTGCTTGAGATGATTTTCCAGTAAATTTGAGGGAATTTGTTGCTTGAGATGAAGTGAAGTTAAATTTTCAATTTTTCAAGTGAAAACAAGGTCATTGGAGGGTCAAATCAAAGAATGAGGTTTGGAAACCCAAGCCTGAACCTTTTATAGAGTTCATTGTAGTTTAGCAAATTTGCTAGGAAGGGTTTTGGGTCAAGCTAAGCTTAATTGGAACTTAAATCAAGGAAATGTTATTTTTGAGGTGCAAGTGGAGTTGCAACAGCAGTAGCCCAGAGAAAAATATTCATAACTGGAGTTAGGAGACTCGATTAGGGCAATTCAAGAAGTTTTAAAAAAGTAAGAAAATGATCTACAACTTTCATGTTTTTCCCTCAGTCAAGTTCAGCCCAGAAGCCCTCGAAAATAAGCAAAGTGCAGCAGCAGCAGCAGCAGCTTTACTACTTGCTTTTGTTTTAGAGAAAATGTCATAATTCAGACTATAAAATTCGGATTGAGATAATTCTTGAGGTATTGAAAATATAACAGAGAAAGTTACAGCTTTCATACTTTGATCTCAATCCAGTTCTGCACATAAGACTCTCAAAATTGAAGGAATAAAAGCTGAAAGCTTGAAGGAGTAGCAGCAGATTTTAGAAGATGCAGCTTGGAGAAGAAAATTCATATCTTGAGCTATAAAATTTGGATTGAGATGATTCAAGATGTTTTGGAAAGCTGAGAAAATATTTCTACAATTTTCATGTTCAAGCCTTGATCAAATTCAAAATATAGAGTGCTCAAAATTGAGGAATAACTTCAGCAGTACTGTAGCAGCAGTGCAGTTTTACTGCTTGCTGCTGTTTTGAAGAAAGAATCATAACCTGAGCTAGAAAATTCAGATTGAGCTGATTCAAGAGTCGTTGGAAAGATAAGAAGAAAATCTATAATTGTCATGTTTGGGGCTCAACTTAATTCAGAATGTAAGCTGCCCAATATCAGATAAAAGCCTCATCTTATGCTTAATTTTTTCTGCAGAATTTCACTCCATGGTCCAGTTCAGTTGTAGAAAAAACAATCATAACTTGAGGTAAAAAACTCAGATCAAGATGATTTAAGATGTTTTTGAAAACCTCGGGAAAAGCTCTAATACTTTTATGTTTTGCACAAAATCTAATTCAGTATAGAAAGGGCTTAAAATTTAGCAAATAGTTGCAGCCATCAATGCAGTTATGCAGATTTTTAACAGCAGCGTGTTGGAAGAACAAAATTCATAACTTGAGTTAGAAAATTCAGATTGTGATGATTCAAAAGGCATTAGAAAGATAAGAAAGAATGCTACAACTTTTGTGTTTTGGCCTCAATCCAATTCAGCTTGTAAGATGTCCAAAATTTGAAAGAAACAAACAGACTTGCAGATTCAGCAGCAACAGCAACATTAGAGTTTGCAGATCTAAATCCAAACACTCATGATCTAAATGGAAGATCCAAATCCATGTCCATAACCCTAATTTGGGATCCAATTGAGTTACAATTCTGGCAACAATACATGACCGTTGGAATTCAAAGCCAACCAGCTGAACCACTCCATTCCGTCAAAAACCAACAAGATTGATGATTGTTTTGGAAGAGTTGCTATTGTCTAGGCATGGGCTGTGTAGAGGATGGCAGGAGTGGGTGAGAAAGTGATTATTCAGCCAGGGAGGAGGTTTTCTTGGAGGTTTTTTGTTTTCCTTACGAAATACAGCAGAGAGGGGAGACAGCAAGGAGATTTTCTTTCAGCTGGTTACAGCATAGAGGGAGAGGTTGTGTAGGCTGGTTCTAGAGCTGGAGAGGCACGAAATATAGCAGAAGAGAGGCACGAAATTACAGTACAACAAAGGTTCTGCAACCAGCAAGAGAAGGCACAAAATTAAAGGGGGAAAAGGAGTTTCTGTCCACAGATTTCTTCATCTGACGAGTTCTTTTCTCTATTTTCATTGTTTAAACATTTTATGGTCTTCTACAAGCTGTAATATGTATGAACCCATGATGTATGTTAAATTTGTTGCTACATTTTTTAAAGAACATCATGGGGTGATTATCTTTGTTAGGGAAATGATGTAGTTGTATTATCTAATTTTGCTTGATAATACGAATTGAAATTATTGATTCTAGGGTTTTTTTGCATTTTTTTTCAGGTTTGAACTTAATGTTGTTTGCATAGAATTAGAGTTTTAGTTTAGTTTGGTCTGGTAAGAGGGGCTAAATGAAATTTCAGATTTGTTGCAAACAGATTTTGTAAAAAGAATTGTAGAAAAAGCTAAATTAATGAGATCAAATATTGCTAATCCTAATGTTATTCAGTTTATAATTGTATTTTCAACCTTGTTATCATCCGATAGGAGTGGCTTGGTGGGATTTTATTGATTTTAATATTGAATTGATTTTTGAATGTAATTTTAATTACGAGTCATTGCATTGTTTGACACAATTAAGATTGGGTAGTTTGGTAGAATGCCTAATTTCTACTATGTGGCCTATGTAGGTAGTCCGATAGGATACTTAACCGAAAGGGATTTCACTAATTTTAATGCATTTTGGAATTGAGTAAGTTAGGCGGGACTCGGTAGAGACCGACGAAGTTATTCACTTTCACAATAGATTAACCGATCCAGTAGGAGGCTAGTAGTTTTGGAAATCTTACCATCTCCTATATTTTAGTAATCCTAGGTTCCATTTTAATTCATAATATCAAACAAAATTAAGGTAGTACTAGCGAAATTATCTTCCCCAACAGTGTCTCTTGCATATTTTTCAGCTAAATCTCTCTCTGGCATAAGCTCTTATTTCTCTCACTAGTTAGAAATTTTACTTTCTATTTTTATTAAATTTTCACAAACTCACTTTTCTCTCATTAGTGCTTAAGTTAGGTCAAAATTTGTAAATTAATCAAAATCAATCCTCGTGGGATCAACACTCTACTTCATCACTTTATTACTTGTAATGGTTGGTGCACTTGCCAATTAGGCGTGCTAGCACACAACAGTACTCAAGGATGCTAGGGTTTGGGCCACATTAGGTTGAGTTGAGTTTCGCATCACTTGTCATGGAAAAATAAGGGACTGTAACAATTTCTAGTGAACATGCAACATGGAGCATTTTAAATGTCTTGTAATTTTTTTTAGTAATTATTCATAAGAAATAGATGTAGAAAACAATTGTTGATTATTGGTTAAGCTTATCCATTGTATATAGATCTAGGAAAATAATTTTATAAATATTCTTTATTGGTTAAAATTATTGGTTATTGTACAAATCTATATTTCATATAAATTCTTTTAAGCTTATAATTGAATATGTAAAAAGAGTTATGCTTCAAACTGGATGGAGGTGTGCCTATAACTAAATGGATCTTTTCTTGCAATCGAGCAAAACTCAACATGTAACAAAGCCAATTGATGACTATTATAATGTCTTGGTGAAAAAAATGGTGATATATGATTGTAATTGAACGACACAATGCTTGTCATTGAAAGGGGCTATGTTTGTAACTGAACGGGTCTATGATTGTAACCAAACAGGTCTTTACTTGTAACTGAACATGTCTCTATTTGTAACTAAACGGAATTCTACTTGAAATCAAAAAGTCGTTGACATTTTGACTTATGTTAAAATTGCTGAACAAACTATGTATTTTACTTGTAACTGAATAGGTCTCTACTTGTAACTAAATAAAACTTTGCTTATAACCGAAATAATCATAGACATTTTGACTTAAGCTAAAATTGCTGCACAAACTGTGTATTTTTCTTGTAACTAAACATGGCTATGCTAGTAACTGCATAGGACTCTGCTTATAAATCAATAGAACTTTACTTATAACCGAAACAGTCATTCACATTTTGACTTAAGCTAAAATTATTGAACAAAACCGTGTATTTTGCTTGTTATTGAACAGGGCTATACTTATAACTAAATAGATTTCTGCTTGTAACCGAAACAATCATTCACATTGTGACTTACGCTAAAATTGTTGAACAAACCGTGCATTTTGCTTGTAACTGAATGGGTCTCTGTTTTTAACTAAACAGAACTCGGCTTGCAACCAAACCAATCATTCACATTTTCACTTGCGCTAAAATTATTGAACAAACAGTGTATTTGTTTGTAACTAAATGTGGTTATACTTGTAAATATATAGGTCTCTGCTTGTAACTAAATAAAACTCTACATGGACCCAAAAATCATTCACATTTTGACTTACGCTAAAATTGCTGAATAAACTGTGTATTTTACTTGTAACTGAATGAGGCTATGCTTTTAAACTATACAGGTCTCTGCTTGTAATTAAATGGATCTCTATTTGTAATCGAAATAGTCATTCACATTTTGATTTACGCTAAAATTGTTGAACATACCGTGTAATTTGCGTGTAACTGAATGGGACTATGCTTGTAACTGAATAGATCTCTACTTGTAAGTAAACAAGACTCTGCTTGTAACCGAAACAATCATAGACATTTTGACTAACAGTAAAACTATCGAGCAAACCGTGTATTTTGCTTGTAACTGAACAAGTTATGCTTATAACTGAGCAGGTCTCTGCTTGTGACCAATGAATCTATGCTTGTAACAAATAAGCCATTCCACATTTTAACTTAAGATAAAATTGCTGAACAAACCGTGTATTTTGCTTGTAACTACCTATGCGTGTAACCGTTAGGTCTCTACTTGTAAATAAATAAAATTCTACTTGTAACTAAAACAGTCGTTCACATTTTGACTTACGCTAAAACTGTTGAACAAAATCATATATTTTACTTGTAATTGAATAGAGCTATACTTGTAATTGAGCGGGTCTTCACTTGTAACTAAATAGATCTCTACTTGTAACTGAAATAGTTATTCACATTTTGACTTAAGCTAAAATTGTTGAACAAACCATGCATTTTATTTGTAACTAAATGGGGCTATGCTTGTAACTAAATAGGTATCTACTTGTAACTAAACGAACTCTACTTGTAACTAAAACAATTATTGACATTTTCACTTGTGCTAAAATTACTGAACAAATTGTGCATTTTGCTTGTAACTAAACGGGGCTATGCGTGTAACTATATAGGTCTCTACTTGTAACTAAACAAAACTCTGTTTATTTCCAAAGTGTCATTCACATTTGACTTGCGCTAAAATTGCTGAATAAACTGTGTATTTTACTTATAATTGAATGAGGCTATACTTTTAACTATACAGGTCTCTGCTTGTAACTAAATGGATCTCTGTTTGTAATCGAAATAGTCATTTACATTTTGACTTACTCTAAATTGCTGAACATACCATGTAATTTGCTTGTAACTGAATGGGCTATGCTTATAACTAAATAAGTCTCTACTTGTAAGTAAACAGAACTCTGCTTGTAACCGAAACAATCATAGACATTTTGACTTACAGTAAAACTATTAAGCAAACCGTGTATTTTGCTTGTAACTAAACGGAGATGTTCTTGTAACTAAACATAGCTGTGCTAACAATTGAATGGGTCTCCACTTGTAACTGAATAGAACATTGCTCTCGCAACCCTTTAGTTTCTTGCTTGTAATGAAACAAAGATTTTCTTGTAATCTAATGAGTATGTGTTTGTAACTCAATGGAACTATGCTCATAACTGAACTGGTCGATCACTTGATTTAATAAGCAGAGGTATGCTTGTAACTGAACAGAGATATACTTGTAACTAAAATGGTCCCTCTTGGTGAGCTAAATATTTAATTACAGAAAAAATTTATTACTGACCAATTTGTAACTGACAAAAGTGGGTCATAAATTAGTGACCCATTTTTGTAACTGCTTGAATTGGGTCACTAATTAGTGATTGCAGCAATTGATCATTTGCTTAAGTAGTGACCCCAATAGTAGCCACCTAAAGGAGAGTCACTAATTAGTGAGCCTTTTTATAACTACCAAAATCAAGGTCAGTAATGGGTGACTTATTTGTAATCACCGCAATGAGGGTCACTAATTAATGACCATCTATAAAGGCCCACACCCAAATTTGTGACCCACCAAGACAAAGTCACTAATTAGTGACCCATTTTGTAATTGACTCAAATTTGGTCACTAATTAGTGACTTTTTTGTAACTAAAATAATAGTGTTGTTAATTTTGTGACCAATTTTTAACCAAAGTGACTGTGGTCACAAATCAGTCACGAATGGGTTATTTTTTTTCCCAAAAAAATGAGCTTGAGTCAGTCACTAACAAGTTGCTAATTAGTGACCCATTCATGCAGTCATTAATTGTGTTTTTTCTGGTAGTGATTTTCACATAGCTGAGATGAAATAGATTACTATGATGTTTTTGCCTTGGATTTCCACAAGTAAAGTGTTTTCCAATGATGTTTTATACATAGTACTACTACAAACTACTCTATTTTCACTAACTTTAGATTGTATGTCATTTATTGGAAACATGTATTCTCATACCCTTTATACATTGCAAATCTTATTCCGATTCTCTACACCATCATCAAGATATTACAGCATACTAGTTAGAAGTTGGCCATCAGGATTTTCTTATGCTAGCTATTTATTTGTAAATTACATACTTTGTACTAGACCTTAGTCATTAGCATGAGAAGGAAGGCATTGGAATTGGGATTTTAATGTAATGTTGATATATATTTATTTCGCTACCTTGTTACTGTGTGATTATGAATGCATGGATGGGAATTGCGTGGATGATTTATGTTTTGCTGTTTGGATAGAGTTTTGCATTTTAGATGTGTGTGTGTGTGTGTGTGTGTAATTGGACAAGTATTATAGGTTCCATTGATACTAGATGCGGGTTACAATAGTCGTCATGTTATTAGATTTTAGACTTGGTAGTAGGTGGTTGTTGCCCCACTATTATGCCTTTTTCAACAGTAGTGGGGTGTGATAGACATAGCCACGTTACTTGAAGAACAAGCACCACCGTGAACCTTACTAGCATGTACAATCGGCTCCTATTCTCCCTGATGCATCCAAAATAATACCTTATCATAAAACCCTTCCTACAAAAGTGTACCTTCATTGTATCTGTTTTTAACCATTTCATATACTTGCAAATATAGTAAGGGCATCTAATCAACCTATCATTCAAATAACATGTTTGTTGGCAAGCATGATTAAGAAACGCTTCTAGACCAAATCCCCTTCTTTCAAGATGAATCTTATTATACATCCACTGATGGTGTTAAGGAATTTTCATCTACAAAAATGGATAATAAAGTTAGAGAAATGTAATTTCATCCAAGTATAGTGATTATTGTGCAAATTATATTACACACTGTTATTTCAACTACTCCTAAAAAATCTATAATACTTTAAGCTATTAATTTGCGTTCAAGCTTTTCATGTCATTTATTTATTCATCTACATACGGAAATTCCTAAACAAAAATAAGTTTTTACATTGATGGTCAATTTGATGTCTTTGTTGTACTTATAAGTATTTGAAATGTTTACAGCCTGATTTTATACAATTTTACTCAGAACTTGTTAGTACAAGTAAATAAAATATTCTGGCTAGGATCCCATTATTATTAATCATCTGCTGCGACTAGAGAACATCAAGGTTTGAATGCAGATTTTTAATTCTTTAAGAATTAGGGTGTATGTTGAAGGGCTTGAATGCAATTTTTCATAAGTTTAGAGGTTGAAAGTATTTGTCATAATTAATTGATAAATTTCACCTAATCATTATAAAAGTAAGTTAGAATTATTTCCACAAATTTATAGGTTGTAGTATAAAGTTTAAGTTATTATAGAATAAATGCTTACCTTATATTACTACTAATTTCTAGTTATCATAATTAATTTATATAATTTACAACTAATTATTTCTATCAATTTTTTAAGAAATGTAATAATTATTCTTAAGGAAATGTTTGACAGAAAAAAATAAATTTTAAATTTAATTATTTTCTAATTGAAATAAAAAATTCAAGTTTGGAATTTATTTATTTCATTTGGAATTTTTAAATTTTATAATTCCTAATTGTTTTTTAAAATACCAAACACATTTAGCTTTTGGGTGGGCCACTTAAGGAAATCAAAATATTTTCAAGCATTTATTATTATTATTATTATTATTATTATTATTTGAACTAGATCAAAATTCATAATTGTTTTCCAAATTTTTATGTTAAAAACAATATATTAAAATTTTAGAACTGAATATATTATATTTTTCTAAAATTATGAAATATAATTCTATAACACATGTAATCACAAATCTATTGTCAAAGTTGACCTTGGGCACACACGCAATTTCTGAAAACATTACATGCAAGTTGTATCATATTATAATCCCTTGCCACATTGGATTTGGAAATATCTTAGCCCCTAATTATGACATTATTAAATTATATCTAAATTTTTAAGTTGGTGTTTTATTAATTAGTGTGTTGTAACTTGGTAATGATTAAATAATCCAAAAAGTGCTAGCTCTCTTTGAAATTCTAACTTTTTGACACCTTATCCCCTCTACAATTTTCTCTATTTTTTAACTCTCTCTAGATTTTTTTAGCTCTCTTTAAAAATTCACAATAAATTTTCTCTATTTATTACTAATCTCTAATTACTAATCATAAAGAATTGGGTTAATTGGGCCTAAGACAAGCCATCTCAAGCTTACTTGAAATAAGACTTAACTTTTCTAAGAAAGAATCAATTGACACTAATATAAATATAAAAAATTTACACTAAATCTTATACAATTGATTTAATCAAAATCAATGGATAAAATTAATTAATTGTAAATTAATTATTAGAAGTTATTGGAAGACAGTTGTAATTAATCTCATCCGTTGATCTTGACCAAATCAATGGTGTAATATTTTGTATAAGTTTTTTGTACTTACACTTGGTAACAATTGATCTCTTCTCTAACTTTTCCTAACATTCCTTATTTGTTTGGCATTTGGTGAAATAAAAATGTCAAAATACATTTCTAATGTTAAAAAAAAAAAAAAAAATTATTCTAGATGATTTGGGCGTTTACTCTTTGGCCTTGATAAAACAACTATTGGGTAAGAATCTCTTTAAATCACTAACTGTTCTTGGCAAGATGTAAATTTATTAGAAAATTAAAATCCTAGTTCTTCTAAGTATATATATCAATTTCATTTTCAAGTTTTGATAAATTTAAGACCCAAAAATAATTTATCTTGAAAACAGGAATCTCTCTGAATATTTTAGAGAAAAATTTCTTGAAGGCTCATCTTGAGGCTTCACAAAGGAAGCCAGCTCTTTCTTAATGCAGAGGAAACTCCAAAGATGGCTGGCCTTTTTGTCACAATACAAAAAGCCTGGAGTCTAGAAAAGCCTTTCTACCAGCACCAAAATATGGTAGGTTTGTTCTCGTTGCACTGATACTGCAAAGTGCTAATAATATAGCTCGTTTAGAGTTTGCATTAGTGGTCCTCTGGACCAGTGGATTTGTGGTAGTTTCTGTAGCTATTTGATGCAGAATAATTTTTTGATGCAATAGTTGTTCCAATAGATTTATTTGTTTATATCAAGTCCTTTCGGATCAATTCTATCTGCTCATGCAGCATCTATTTCAGAGCAAATCGAGGGAGGTTTCATGTTGTGTGTACGAGGTAAATCTGGACAACCATTACGGGCATTATCAAATTCACCAATCATTAACACTAAAATTGCCCCCAAATCATTGCATCTTCATGCTACCAGGCGCAGAACTGATGCTAATTTGAGTTCGAATGCATAAATGCAGACTCAATAGAGCATAAATTGACAATGCAAAGCTATATAAAAGAATTTATAATCCCAGCTAGTTCGTTTATTTTCACTTCTTAATAAATTTGAAGTAAAATGTTTAAAATAATTAACTCAAATGATTTGCTATGATTAACATCTTCTTCCATGGTCACAAATTGTCACTACATTTTCTGGAACGAACTCTCTTAATTTAACGCAGTTTTGCATCATATCATGCCTCCCGTTTCACTTTCCGCCTACTCACCCACGCTCCTCCCAGTGCCAAAAATTTAAACATGAGAGCTTACTGACAAGCTCAACGCATGAACAGCGGACGGCGGAAGGAAGATCAGTGGCAGATGGCGGATGGCAGAGGGAAGACCAACAATGGATTGTAGATGGCGGGGTAAAACAGAGGTACTGAGAGAGAGAGAGAGAGAGAGAGAGAGAGAGAGAGAGGAGAGACAGTTAGACTTTTAAAAGCCCATTTTTCTAATGATTTCTGACAGAAAGCTGTCAAAAAAACAAGACACTCATCCCAAGTGGCATGAGTTTTGGAAAACTCCGTCGTTTTTCCGACTGAAATATTTCCGTCAAAAACTAGTTCAGCCCAAACCGGACCAGTGGGTCCAGTCTTTTCCCAGGTCAAAAATACACATATATAAACATATACATAAATATTCATGTATGTATATACATACACGTATAGTTAAACATATATATTTATACATACATATATTATAAATTTATACATATATGTCTGTGTTTGTATATATATGTATACACGTGTACATATGTACACTCACATACATATGTGTATGTGTATATGTATATATGTATGTATGTGTTTGCATATATGCACATTTATGCATACACATACATACACATATACACAAACATATGTACAAACACATACATACTCATACACATACACACACATACACATACATATGTCTATACACATACATATACAAATGTGCGTGTCTATGTTTGTGTACATACACATGCATATACATGTATGTGTATGTATGCATATATACACATACATGTACACATATGCATAACATTCATCTATGTGTCTTTGTATGTATGTATAGATACATACATGTAGGTATTTTTAATGTGTGTATAAAATATACAAACATACATCTACATATGCATGCTTGCGTATATTTTGATGTACATATAAATAAATATATTAATTTATAAAAAAATGTGTGTGTGTTTGTTTGTATGTGTATGCGTATGTAAATGTATATGTATGTAGATGTACATGTATACATACACATACACATATATGAACTCATTTATATATACACATACATACATAATCATATACATACATATATACATGAATATACATACATGTATGTGTATGTAAGCATAAATTATATATGTGTTCATGTGTAGGTATGTATGTATGTACATACACATGCATACATATACATGTACGTATAAATATATATATATATATATACACACATATCTATACTATTCATGTGTACATGTGTTTATATGTATATGTATGTATTTGTTTATATATGTATACATGTACATAGGTGTATGTACATACATACATATATATATATATATGCATGTGAATCTATGTACATGTATGTACATACATGTACATATACAATGTATTTATATGTATGTATGTCAACATATACATATACATATATGTACATTCATACGTGTATAAGTATTTGCATGTATGTATACATAAGAATATGTAAATGTACAAATACATACATATACATGTAAATGTATATATTGAATTGATCGCGTTGAAAACACCATAACTTAATAAATAAGATAACGGAAAAATAATAAATAACAATGCATATTTAATTCAACACATATTTTTGTGCTGCACGTTACACACTAATGTTTGCAGCACGTTATGCATTAATCTTATTTCGTGGCGAGAATTTAATTTAAGGTAGTGTAGCCATTACTTTCTCGCATATGATATCTTCATTGTAGAAGGCAACGCTTCTCTGTTATAACTCGTTATTATTATTCATTCTTCCCATCTGATATAGGATTTGTAAAAGCCAACTAATCCCCCACCGTCCACCCTTTAGTAGCGTTTCGTCGGCATTGAACTAAACTCTCAAAATCAATTCTAAAATTATTTAAAAAATATTATTAATTTTTTAAAAAATATATAAAAATAAATAATATTTTATTTATAATTTAATATTTCTCTTACGCTTGACATCAGTGAAATTGGGCAATTTGCAATTTAATTTGTGTTAAGCCGAGTCAGACATTTTCTGGCCGTTCAAGCGTTTGCGGATTTGTTTATCATTTAGTGGAAGACCTGGCATGGTCAAGGTCAAGATCAAGGTCTTTCTTTTTCCTTTCTTTTCTCACAGTAAGTCCACGGTCGTCTAATTAAACAATATTTTAATTAGACGTATAGTCTGAGATGTGGAAAAGAAGGGCATTGGGGTCCGATCCATGACCCAGACATGTAGCTTTCACACCTGACAATGCACAGCCTTTCTTCATTTGCAATGCAATACCCATATCACATTTTTTCTCTCTCCTCCCACCCCCGCAACCCATCAACTTTCTGCTCGCAACTCGGACTTCATAAGGAACAAAATCAAGAAAAACGAAAATTGCGTAGAAAATTAAATTTCATGATAAAACCAAATTGCGCAATTTTTTAAAGAATATTAACTTAAATTTTAATTTTTAAGAATAGGATAAACAAGAAAGAAAATCATGGATTAGTAATCTTAGTTTATTTATTTTTATAATATATTTAGAATAATATATGGAGGACACTTAATCAAAAAGGCAAGTCAATTTGCTATTAAATGGAATTCATTTCTCGTCTTTTAGGTGTGAAATGCTTTTTGCCCTGGGCCATGCCCCACTGGAAACGGCATATCCTAATTCTATAAATTGATTGCATATTAACAAGTTGTAATTCACTTAAACCCAATTCTAGTTGTAATTGTGTAGACTTGTTATGGCTCTTCCCCTACTGTTTGGTTTGATTGTGGTATTCTTGTGTAACCCAATGGCGGTACTCGTCCAAGGAGGTGGAGGCCGAGACAAACCCTACCATGTTGTCCCCGTCTCGTCTATGGAGCCTAAACCCAACTGCACCCCTTCCACCAGGGACAAAGGTAATTAAATATATTTTATATCACCTAATTACTTTCCATTAGTTTCAACTAGCATTAGAATCAATGCATATTAAATAAGGTGAGGTCCATGTTCTGCATAATATAAATTCTATTCATGTGTGTATTAATATGATTAAAAAAAATTTATCATATCATTGACAAGTGAAAATCATTAGAGTTGATAAATAACAATTTCATGAGTTGACAAATAATTTTTATATATGATTTTTACTTGCGAATGGTATAATGAAATTTTTTTTGTCACATCTATATAAAGAGAGAGAGATTTGGATTGGATGAAACTGAATTTATTTGATCAGATTGATCAAACTCAACCTAACTATAAAAGTGACCACTATAATTTAGCTGTAATAAAAATCTAAATAGTTTTATTGGGTGTGAAAGATATGATGAAAATTTTTGTTACACCTACTGTGTGTGTGTGTGAGAGAGAGAGAGAGAGAGAGAGAGAGAGAGAGATTTGGATTGGATGAAACTGAATACTTGATCAGAGTGCTCAAACTCAATTTAACTTATAAAATTAACCACTCTGATTTAATTGTCATAAAAGTCTAAATAATTTTATAAGTTAACTTTGCTTGGGTTTTAGACATAGTTTAGTTGGCTTAGGTTTCTTGCCCTTTTAGTTTTCCAAGGGGATTATGTATTTACGAATACTTATCTATTTCACTTGGAGTGTAAACTGGGGAAATTAATTATGTTGTTATGTCTTTTCTCTTAAAAGATTTAAAAGGTACAAAATTAAAAAATTTCAAATAAAAGACATAGAAAAAGGCCGCTCTTCGATTCCGACCATAATTCCATGTAATATAATGCGTCCCACAATATAGCTTAAGTTGTGAATCTTTGACTTCATTTCAGGGTCCTCATTGCGGTCTGAAAAGCTTAAGGTGATAAACATACACGGCCCCTGCTCGCCCACAAGCCATGGGAAGACATCAACCTATCCAGGCAAAACATTCATACATGACAAGACCAGAGTTGAATTCATCAATGGCCGAGGCCCGCAGTTTGACCCTCTCCATCCTGAAAAAGAAGAATCCAGAGGGGGTGGGGCTAATCTTCCCGCGTCTGACAGTTCCACCGAGAAAACAATTATGCCGTCACAGTCGGCTTCGGCACCCCCAAACGCGATTACACCCTCATCTTCGACACCGCAGCGACACCACTTGGATCCAATGCAAACCATGCCCATCCTGCTATAACCAAACCCAGCCTATCTTCGATCCTTCTCTGTCTTCCACTTACCAAAATGGTTCTTGCAAGTCGTCCTACTTTGATCAGAACACCTACTACCAGCCATATGGTGACGGGTCTTACTCCAGTGGATTTCTCGGGTGCGACACTCTTTCGCTTGAGCCCACAGACGTCATCCGCAACTTTGAATTCGGGTGTGGACAAGACAATAGCCCTGGATTTGGTAAAGCCGCCGGAATGCTCGGCCTCGGACAAGGAGACCGCTCTTTGATATCACAAACCGCGTCCGTGTTCGGAAAATCCTTCAGCTATTGCCTTCCGACCTCGCGAAGCTCCACTGGTTATCTCCTCTTTGGGAATCATGTCAACTCTTCTCATTACCGTTATCCTTATCTAAAATACACGGCCCTCTTACCAAATCCTTCTGGGTTTCCTTCATATTACTTTGTCCAGCTCAATGGTATCACCGTGGGAACAACGCGGTTGAATGTCTCCTCTGCCCTGTTTTCTTTACCCGGAACAATTATAGATTCCGGCACAGTGATTACTCGACTGCCCGCGGTAGTGTATAAGGCTTTGCGGTCGGCGTTTCAAAAATCAATGTCGATGTACCCATCGGCTCCCCCGTGGAAATATTGGACACATGCTATGATTTTAGCCACTATGAAGAGGTGAGGTACCCCAGGATAGTGTTCCATTTTGGGAAGAATGTCAATGTGAATTTGGATCCAACAGGATTGTTTGGAGGGCAAGCATCAATCAAGTTTGCTTGGCGTTTGCTGCCAAAGAGCAGGTCGGTGATGTTAACATTATAGGGAATACTCAACAACAAGGACTTCATGTCTTCTACGATCTTAAAGGGAAAAGAATTGGGTTTGGGCCAATGGCTGTCATGGTCCAGACCGCAAGTTTCCAAGAATTAGAGATTGAATAACTAAGGCATTGTTTGGTGTGTAAGTGTGCCAGATTTACTCTCTCCCTCTCTAAATAAATGTATTACAGAGTTTAAATTTCCACGTTTGGATATGTTTGTGGAAATCAAACAAATAAATTCTCTTTCCTTCGTGTTGAGCAAGAAGGAAATATGGCTTCTCATTCGTGAAGCGTAATATGCTTTATCCATTTCTTGTGAAGAAGCTTGGTCGGAAGAGGGCCAAGACTAGCTCAACTACGTCTTGTTTGCGGATCATTCTGATGTTTTTAGTTCGCATAGCGTTCCCACATTTTTGTAAGTGCTGACGTGTCCAGTATTGGTAATTTAGTATAATTATTTCTCAGTTGGGTGTTGTTTTTGATTTCTAAAATATATGCAAGAAACATGTAAGAGAAATTAGTTAAATGAGATGTATGGATTAGATGAAAAGAGAGTTCAATTAAGATATATTTATTATTTTCATTTTTTATTATCTTGTGGTTGTAGGTAGCAGCCAAGAAGGAATGGGAATTTTACACTGAAAAGTGAAGCCTACTTGCTGCCTTTTTAAAATTCTTCTTTGGAAAAATTAGTACAAAAAAAGATTACTTTATAGCATTATTAATTAATCAATGAAATTAGAAAATCATTTATTTAAATTTTTGGCTTCTGGCTAGCCAATAATAAGAAATGGGAATTTCAGATTTAAAGGGAAGGCAACAATAGTTTCTTTTTTAAAAAAACAAATATTTTCTAAAAAATGAGCTGAAAATTTAAGATTATGAAAGATCTTTTCACTATTTTCTTTAGCAAAATTTGGAAATAGACACGTACTGAAAATGTAAAACTATTCTTAAAAATAGAAAATATTAAAGAAAAACCAAACATATTTCCTTAAATTTGAAAATCAGAAAATAAAAATTATTTTTAAAAATAGAAACAGAAAATGAAAATAGAAAACATTTTCTAAAAAAAAAAAACAGACCCTCAAATAAGCACTGATGTAGAGGTTTTATATGTTATGATGTGTCTATACAGTATGTTTACACTTTTCATTTTGGGCCTCCTATAAAATGGAAATGAATCCTACTTCTTTGAGAAAAAGATATAAAAACACTTGCGAGGGAGGGTTTTAATAATTCAACTCTCAACCTTAACATGATTAGCCGCAAACTATAAACTGATGCAAATACCTGTGATTTCAACCAAAAAGACAAAGTTATTTGTTGATGCATGATAATATAGTGGTTAGGCTGAAGCTAAAGGATAAAATTGCACGATCTGATACATCAGGAGGTGAGAACAAAAATAAGAATCCAATCACAACAAAGAAGGGCTAAGCTGGAGAGAAAGAAATAGGTACCACAACTTGGAGGTCTAATCTTTTATCTATTTATTTAAAAACTTGGTGCTAAGGCATTATCTGATAGGGACTCATCTAAAGTCAGTTGTTCTCATATTTTTCCCTTGAAATAGACTTGTCCTCCCTTCAAAGTAGACATAATTCTTGGGTCTCGTTTGAAACTTTAATGTAAAATTTCATAGGAACCAATAGGGATCATCTGATAGGGACTCAATAGTCAAATTGTGCTCATATTTTTCCCTTACAATAGATTTGCCTTCCCTTTAAAATAGAAGTAATACTAGTTTCTTGTTTTAAACTTTGATGTAAAATTTGATAGAGACTAGAGGGGATCATCTGATAAGGACTTACCAAGTTATGTTGTTTCATAATATTCCAAGACTTTGATTAAGAAGAAATATTTTAATTAGTGAAATTTTCCTATCTCATTTACCTTTTGGAAAATCCAAAAACTATAATCAGAGTGGGAAGGACATAGCAGAGGATCAAGGTTGCAATTCTGGAGGTCAGCTTATAAGGCTCATTGATGCAATTACCAAGCACAATATAATCATTTTTCCCTGGCAACAGAAAATAGCTGTCTTAAACTACACTTACATATAATTAAAACACTAGAAGTTGAATACATTCTTGATTTCAAAATAAATGTATCAGAAAACATTTTTGTTACCAACCACCAAAACAGAACTATTCTACCCTCTATTTTTATTTGCGCTTGTTTTTACAATGTTGTCGATGTATAAACTTCAAACACTATAAGAAAATGTCAAATTTTTGACAAAAAATTACCGATGAATGTAAAACCATTGAATTTCTCACTGAATTTTTTGACGAAAATATCCGTCAAAAAAATTTCTGACCAAATTTTTGACTGAAATATCTATCGAAAATGTTTTTGACAAAATTTTCAATGGAATATTTTGTCGAAAAAATTTCTGGCAAAATCTGTTAGAAAATTATAAAAAAATAAAAAATAAATAAATATTTTTCGATGGAAGAAAAACCGTTAGAAAACTATTTTGAAAATTATTTAATATTTCTGATAGATAATTTCTGTCAAAAAAATCAATAAATAAAATTATTTTAACATTTACTTTTGACAGAGTTTTCAACGGAAATTTCCATTTGAAATTTTTTGATGGAATTTTCTGTCAAAGAATTTCTGATGGCATTTCTAATAGAAATTTCAATTGGAAATTTTCTGATGGCATTTCTGATGAAAAATTCCATCGAAAAATTTATGTCAGCATTTTTGACAACATTTCCAATGGAAAATTCCGACGCAAAATTTCCGGCGGAACTTTCCATTAGAAATTTTTTGATGAATTTTTTGAATTTCTGAAGGAATATTCCGTCAAAAAATTTTCCATGGAAATTTCCATCAAAATTCTGCACACGTTGACAATTTTGTAGATTTGTTGGGATTTATAACTCTTTTCCAATGGAAATTTTAGCTAGAAGTTCAAAAAATCTGTCAAAAATTTTGCACACTCTGGCAATTTTGTTGACTTGTTGGGATTTGTAACTCTTTTTTGACATAAATATTCGTTGAAAATTCAAAAAAAACCATAGAAAATACAATTTTGCTAACTTTTTGAGATTAGTAACTCTTTTCCGACAGCTTTCCATTAGAAAGCCATCAAGAAAGTTCTTTTAAAAGTCAACAGCTCTCCCTCCCTCCCTCCCTCTCTCTCTCTCTCTTCCCAGCTATTTTACTCTGCCCCAAAGAGATCACCACTTACAATGCCATGATCTACTAGGACAACCAAGCCAAGCTCTGGCAGATCTCCTTGAACTCTCTCATCACTTGAAAAAAGATAGTTCTCATTGGTGCTCCTGTAGCCCGAATTCCGCAGTAGTCCCACCTTCAAATAATACCAATCATATGATAGCTAAATCTTTGTTTAGTTTTGTTTAAAGAACTTGCTTTCTTTTTCTTATAAATAGAGATATTGAGAGATTGTTGGAAAAGTTGTCGGGAGCACTGCTAGAAAATTGAAAAATATAAATATAAAATGTTAAATAAAAATAAATTAAAAATACTACCGAAAAGTTACCAAAAACGTTACTAGAAAGATCGTTGGAGGTGTTGCCGAAGACTCATCAAAAATATTGTTGAAAAAAATTTATTATTAAATATAAAATATAAACAATTAAAAAAATAAAAAATAAAATTTTCAATAACCATCAAATAATGTAAAATCTAAAAGATAAAAAAAAATACTGCAGAAATGTCGCCAAAAGTCACTTGAAAAGTTGCTAGATATGCTATCGAAAATTTGTTATAAATTCTATCAGAAAATTTTTGACGGAAAAGTCTGTCAAAAAATTTTTGTTAAAAAATTTCTATCCATCGAAAATTATTTTAAACAACCTTTTTCCGACAATATCTTTTCTGTTAGAAATTCTGTAGAAAATAGACTTTTCTAGCAAAAAATATTGTTTTTTTGACAGAAACTGTCCGATGGAAATGGCTTACTTTCTTGTAGTGAAAGCTGTGCTTGCTTACATTGTTTTCTTGGATATAGCTTTAAAAGCAAGGGATATGTGTTGGGATCCTATCTCCCAACATCTCATATTTCCTGTCATATTATCTATTGAGAAAGTGAGATGTTCTTTTTTTCACAGTCTTTCCATTCTTCATGCTCTTTCTAATATTGTACAAGAATTACTTTTGAGTTCCTAATCCTTCATCCGTGAAATGTTATGATCTGTACCATCTTGAGTTTGCCATGGATATTTCTACTATGTTATATTATATACATATATATATATGGATCTATGTGTCTATAAATAGATTATGTTTATGGATTAATGAATATGTGCAAAAACCCTATTTGCCTCTGCCATATAAGTCCATAGATTTAAATTTTAAATAATAACTAAAAAATGTAAGGCCATTCCATTTTGACAAAAGACCCACACCTAAGTTTCATAGCTTTTGGTCCGTGGGTACAAAATTATCTATTTTCGAAACATGAATTGAAGTAGTAGATCTTTTAACTCCTTATCGTCATGGAGGAAAAATCAGATCATTGGAGGAGCTGGAATTGAAATATCCCCAAGATCTAGGTCACAATTTGCATTGATTAAACAAATTGTTGGAATTCCTAAAGTAACACATTTTCGAAGAGCTTGTTGGTCAATCAGTTAATGTGACTTGTGAGGTATAGTAATTTTTAGGAAATAATCGAGTTAGAGCTGTAGTTTTTGAGTGCTATAGATGGTCTAAGAAGAGAATGGAAGTTATTGATATAAGAGTTCTTGTGTGTGTGTGTGTGTGTGTGTGTGTGTGTATTGTAAATATCTTGAATTGATTTGATGGGATAAGATATATTAGAAAATTTTAATTTGTTAGATTTATCATTTCCTTTAAAGCTGTCCAAGGGTCAAATTTGAATTAAATCAGACATATTTGAATCCAATTAACTATTACTATATTTGAATCTGATTTGAAATCTTGTAGGATTTATGTTTATTAAACCATATATAAATTTGATAAATAATCTGAAATCCGATAAAAAAAATATGATCCAACATTCTTAAATTTTTTGATTTTCTCAATTTAATCCCTACAACTTTGAATTTATTAAAGTTATATATATAAGATTGTTAGCTTAATTAAAAAATATTATAAAAATTTTGATACAGATTTTTAACGGATTGTATTACTTAATTCTACATTCACATTTTCTCAAAATATGATAAGTTGTTTCCCTCCTTTTTCGGCTTTTTACAAAAGCAACGTTAAAAGAGATATCTCTTCTTTCCATATTTAGCTTAACAAGAATAATATTTAGGTGGGATTTCAAAATAGACAATTTTATTATTCTATCTAGGTTTTGTTTGCGAGCCCCATAATAATTTCCAGATCCTTTAATAAGGAAATTGGCCAAATTCTATGTAATACCTCCAATTTAAGGGCAATTTAGCAATTTTGACAACATAAGGACTAATTGATAAATATAGAAAAGATGGGGGTTTAATTAAAAGATTAGAGGGCTCAATTGATGAAAACTAAACATTGGTAGGGCCTAAGTAGAATTAACCAAAACTTTTAGGGATCAAATCTAAAGAGATCATGAAACCTAGGGACTAGAATTGAAAGCTCAAAGAAATTGATCAACCCTTCATCCCTAATTACCTTTTCGAAAACCATACTCTTATTCGATCAAATCTACAAAATTTTTACCAAATTAAGTTAACATTTTCGTCCATAGAACCCCCTAGAATGAGATTCCTCATCGGATTTTACCATAACAGCTCTGGTCAGTAAGGAATTGCTAGAAAAATAGTTGTTGGTCATCAACCCCTTCGACTGCAAGAAACAACTAAAATCGGCCAGAATTGCTATAAGTTTTCAAGCAACACCTAGTTTCCAAGCGTCGCCCAACACAATTCGAGGGTAGTAACTAAATTCTCCCTAAAAATTGAATGTATAAGCATTGGGTAGGGAAGATCAACCCAACAGTGTTATTGGGTTTGTTTAGACTTGAAATCGCTAAATTGGGTACGGGTTATAGGCTATAGATCAATGTTTCGGGACAGATTATTAGGCAGGGCTTGGGTTTTGCACTAGTTGGGTTTTGGGTTTGGACCATATGGTTGAATTTGACTACGCCTTTGGCTAAGTGGGCCTTGGTTGAGCAATCCTGGGTTCTAGTTAGAGCCGGGTCAAAGCCCTAGGTTCGGTATTCGAGTTTTGGGAGTGAACTATCTATATAGAGAGGACAGCCAGTTTTGAAGGAAAAATTGGCCAGTTTAGGGTTTATGTCACCATTCAATGCACTATTTAACTAGTTCATGACTCATTAGAGAATGGTCTAGTATTTAATCAATCAGTTCAATACTTTTAAGAACTAGTTCAAGGTTTAAAAGACTAATTTTGTGCTTAAAGGGACTGGTTCAATGATGTTCAGCCTGGTTCAGTGTGTTAATTACTTGGTTCAATGCATTAATGGCCAGTTCAATGTGATATATGTTCGATTCAGTGAGTTATAAGGCTGGTTCAGTATTTTTAGGCCAATTCAGGGTCAATTAAGTGTTTTCCAAGCCAATTTAATACATTAAATGCCGGTTCGTGGCTAATTCAACAGCCAAGTGGGTAGCTCCTGACTAGTTCAGCACTTTAATTGATGGTTTTGGGGTTTAATAAACTAATTTTGTGTCTTATGAGATTGGTTCAAGACTTTAATACTTGATTTATAACTTATTTGAATGGTTTGGGACTTTAGTAGCACTGATATTGGTTCAGGCATGAAAATCTAGAACATTAACCAAGTTTTAATTGAAAAAAAATTTATTAATTCAATTCTTAGACACATTTGAAACTAAAACATAGATCTTTTATTTATTTTTTTAATTCTAGATTTTTTGTACGATTCTCGTTAAACCCATATATCATTGGAGATCTAGTCGCTCAATTCCCATTGATTCTATGAGTAATAACGTGCATTTATGAGTATTTATTGTTTACCATATCTATTATAAATTCTTATTTTATATGATATACTTAATTTCTGAAAATTGAATTAATTTTGTTATAAAAGCATAACAAGGGACATGTAACTAATTTTTGAAATTATTTTGGAAAAACTATATGTCAATTACATTCGATTTGTTTATATCTATAAATAGAAAATTCTATTAAATTATTTTTTTTTTATTTCTGAAAAATTATTTTAAGTAAGTTTTGGATTTTAGAATATTATAACTAACGACAGTAAATGTTAGACCAAGTTCACTCTGTACAGTATCCCCATCTGGTAAGGGTAGTGTTAGACTCTCGTGTTAAGTTGACATGAGAAACCTGTGTATGTGTATATGTGTATATGGGCAGATTAAGATGCCACCTTTTGATTTTTGTTATTGGTTGATTATGAGGTTGCCTCCTGATACATGTTCTATTCTAGATTATGAGCTGTCTAAAATTTTCTATGATTGTAAATTTGTAAATTGTAAAGTTTTCTATATACATGTGTTATACATATCCCTTATTCTCATAAATGCATGTTATTATTCGTTAGATTTATCACTTATATTATTTTTCAGATTTAGAGTTCGATATTCCAATTGATCCTACTACTCGAGAAGAGGCCCTTGATCTAGTTGTTATTTTTCTTTTCTGATCATAGAAGTTGGTTGTTTGATTTTAGTTTTCTATTAGCTTTGTATTCTTGGGTTCCTTAATTAGCTCTATCTGACTATAAATAGGTTTTCTACTAATGTACTGATAGCTTGATTGAGATTTGAAGTCAATTCTGTTTCTAATTTTATAAGGTTTAGTTTAGTAAATTCTGATTTTTTGTAGGCTTGCAGGGTAGAATTTATTCTAAACTTAGTGCTAGTCATAGATTCAATCCCGAGTCATGACATTCTGAAGGCTTGCTTTCCATGTCATTTTTTTTTTTAAATCAAGTGGTAAGCAGATTTAACCTGGTAGTGACTTGATTTAGTAAAACCAATCTTTCTCCTAACCCTGTGTAATGACCCGGATTTGCAAATCTTTCAGTTAGGGAGCAAAGTGGGGAAATTAGAATTTAGGGGGGGCTGAATCAAAATTCTTTCAGGGACTGATCTGTGAAATAAGCAAAGTTGAGGGACTAACTTGGAATTTCCCAGAAACCTGACAGGAACAGGTCTGGGACTGTTATCCGCCAGATTTGCAGGTTTTGTACAATGATGTTTCCATGTTTTTGCTTCCTCGCGTGCGTTTTTGAAGCCCTTATCGAACCCCTTAAACAATTTCAACTTTGGAGCAGGGAGTGAGAGAGA
Source organism: Thlaspi arvense (assembly GCA_911865555.2). Classification (NCBI taxonomy): domain Eukaryota; kingdom Viridiplantae; phylum Streptophyta; class Magnoliopsida; order Brassicales; family Brassicaceae; genus Thlaspi; species Thlaspi arvense. The sequence continues at coordinate 24,094 of CAJVSB020000320.1, forward strand.
TTTTGAGTTCTTGTGCTTCGTCCAGTCGCGAGTGGCTGAAGGGGAGATCCGGGATTTGGTAGCTATTCCTCGCCTTTTACTCCGTTTGATCGTTGCTGGGAGGTCACCGGGGTCGGTGCCGTGCTTTGGGCTGCTTGATCGGCCGAGGTAAGCCGTCTTGCCTAGTTTGTTCTTTGTTTTTCCTGGATGGCCGGGAGTTGCAGGCAACCGGGTTGAATACCCGGTTGCCGGGTGAGGGAGACGGACCCGGAAGGGTCCGGGTCCGTGTGTTGGGCCAGCCCAGGCTGTTCAGCCTGGGCTCAGCCCAATGGGCTAGGCGGCCCGCGGGCTTGAACCGCGGGCCAAGCAAGAAAAAAAAAAAAAAAAAAAAAAAAAGAGAGAAAGAAAAGAGTTTGGGTCGGCCCAGGCGGGCCCGTGCCGAGCCGAGCCGCTGGGCTGGCAGCTCAAGCCGAGCCGCGAGCTGCAGCTCGAGCTGAGCCGACCTTAAAAAAAAAAAAAAAAAGGGAAAGGTTTTGACTGAACCGGCCAGAGGGTTGACCGCCGGTTCAGTGGCCAAATCAACTTGGAATTTGGTTTTTTGACTGGTTCTGGATTCGGGGGGATGAAACCTATCAAACCAAGTGGGTTCAGGAAATTTTGGGTGACCGGTTTGAGATGAATCGGCCTCATTTTGCGTGCCGATGATTAGGGTTTGAGTTTTTGGACGGTTCATATTGGTTCTTAGGGTTTTTGGGGCCTCTGAATCCATTTTCGAGGTTTTTGTGCCCGTTTGAGTTGAGCTTGAGGTAGTTTTAGGCCAGCTAGGCCGGTTTGGGGGTCTTTAGAGGCCGGTTCGCTGTGTTTAGCAGACTGTGGAGAGTAGTCCTGTTTTGATTAAGGGTTTAGAGCTGGTTTATTGTGTGTTGAGAGTCACGTAGGTTCCGGTGGCCAGTCTCGATGTCTCGAGATGCGTGTCAGAGTGTCGATTTTGGATTTGAGCACAGTTTGAGGCTACGGGGCCTGTTTCTTGTATCGAGTTTGAGGTTGGTTATGTTTCTGTATGGTTTTATTTTCAGATACGTCTGAGGAGGTACACCCGGATCGGCGAGATGGGTGAGGGTGATCGGGACTTCTTTCTTGACTCGATTTTTGTACTGTGAGTGACGATTCCTTTTCTATGCTTGTGTTTCTGTACTGTTTTATTGACATGATGATTATGTGACTTCTTAACTGTATCTAGACTATGTATGTGTCCTTGTGTACTTACAGTGAGCTATATTGATATGTTGTTATGAGATTTGGAATATGAACCGTATGTGCTTATGTATACCTGTTTGTGACGGATGTGTGAGGATGGTACCACGTGATGTGATTTGGACGGAAGGAGCTCGGCTGGACGTACGGTGACCCGTAGTGTCCAGTGGTGAGTCGGCCTGAGTCCTTGTTGAGGCAATAGGGGCTGCGAGTATGATGTGCACATTGATGACGTGTCTGGGATGGCAGGCTCAGTCGACAGACGGTGGGCCGTAGCGTACAGGAAGTGCCTTGGTTTCCATGTCGGGACAATTTTGGGATACCGAGGACTCGCCGGCATGCGGTGTACTGCCGTAGCGTGCGGGGAGTATTCTGGCCCAGTGGATGTGATGTGATGGGTTGGTTACAGTGATACCTTGCATGTTTATTTTGTATATTACTGCTCACTGGGATTACTTGTGTATATGTGATATTTGATTAAGACATGTTGCATACTCTAGCATGTATAGTCTAGGTATCGTCTGTACTCAGTAAGTCTCGCGACTTACCCTTTATAATTTTTCAGATCTGACTTGCTGTTCCTGTCTCGGTTAGCGTGCCAGTGTCCGAGTTAGGCGGTTGCAGCTTTATCGATGTACGGGCATATTTCGTTTTGTATCTATCCTTTGTATTTTAGATATAGCTCTTTTGAACTCTCAGACAGATCTTGGTTTTTGTGTATTGAGACAGTGAATCTTGGTTTTTATATTGTTGAGTTTTGTCATTTTGGATGTTTCGAGGCTTGCTAGGGTTAGTGGACCCTAGCGCCGGTCACATGCCCAGGTCGAGGGGTGACAGAGTGGTATCAGAGCCAGGTTTTCTGAGAGTAATAGAGAGCGGGGTTCTTTAGTAGTGCTTTTATTATGAGGGTGAGGGCCCCACTTTCATAATGAAAGGACTGCCGAAGACCTTTTAGAGTGTGTTTGATTTTGGCTTTTTAATTCCTTTGTGTGCCCGAATTCTTGATAATCTCTCTAATCCTCGTCTTTTGTGTATAGATGGACTCGCTGAGGGACGTACCTGTGACGATGGACAGGATGCCCATAGATTTTCACGAGGCTACTGATGCCGGGGTTTCGAGGGAGGCTGCAGGTGGGTCGGCCCCACCCCCGATTAGTCAGAGAGGACGAGGGAGAGGTCGTGGGAGGACTGTTAGACAGGCTCGAGATTCAGCTACGGGATCGAGTGTGACAGTTCCAGCAGACTTATTGACTGGACTCGTGGTAGAGGTTCGGAGTTGCGGAGAGCAATAGCAGATATTTCTGGGGGTAGTACGGGTGAGAGGAGGCAGCAGGCATCAGGCGGAGGACAGCCGAGTACTACGACTGCCCCAGGAGGAGTAATGCTAGAGGGGCCAGCTCCAATTAGTACACCAGTAGGGACCCCGACCGTATCCGCGACTGCAGCCCCAGTAGCGCAGCAGACAGGGTTTGACAGTTATTTCAGAGACTTCCTTAAGATGGATCCTCCCACCTTTACAGGAGTCGGGACACAGGACCGCATGAGTTCTTGCATCAGTTGGACGATTTTTCAGATTTTGCAGTGTACCGAGGCGAGGTAAGTGCAGTTGACAATTTTTCGTCTCAGGGGTGTAGCTCGATCGTGGTATGACCGATTGATAGAGATGAGACCGACAGGTGTTGCCCCCTTGACTTGGGTGGAGTTCCGGAGGGAGTTCCTTGAGCGATTTATGCCTAGCAGTAGGGTGGCAGATTTGACCTCTGAGTTTGAGAGATTGGTGCAGAGGCCGGGGATGTCCGTGGCAGAGTACGAGGAGCAGTTTACTCGTCTATCTCGGTATGCTACCTTTCACGTTGCTGATGACAGAGCACGAGCTACGAGGTTTTTTAGAGGGTTGTCTGATTCACTATTCAGCTCCATGGGATCCCAGATAGGGACGATTAGTTATGCTCGTGCGGTTGAGTGTGCACTTGCTTTGGAGGGGAGGGCGGTAGCTAGACATATTCGCGAGGATTCAGCTAAGAAGGCTAGGACGGAGGGGTCTTTTGGCGGTAGCAGTTCTCAGAGAGGATCATCATCTCGAGGACATCGACGACATGGGCATGGGGGTTCTTCCAGCCGGCAGTCTTTAGCCAGTACCGCTGCATCAAGTGGTCGTAGTTTAGCACGTAGTCCGTCTGTTACTTGTTATAGTTGTGGCCAGCAGGGCCATGTGAGCAGAGACTGCCCGCGTACACAGGATACTGCTCGAGGTATTGGAGCTTGTTTCAGATGTGGCCAGCAGGGCCATATGGCTAGGGACTGCCATTCCTCACGGGGCGCCCACACATCAGGGACTTGTTTTCGTTGCGGACGACCAGGACACTTGTTAAGAGATTGTCCCATTTCTTTGAGGCCGTGTTGGCTGCGGGAGTCATACAGCCAGCTCAGGGTCATTCTGAGGCGGAGTCATTGGGTTCTCGAGGTCGTGGGACCGGGGGCAGGGGCAGAGGTCGAGGCCAGGGACAGGCACGGGTATATGCATTGACACGTCAGGATGCTCAGGCGTCTAACGCGGTGATCACTGGTATGATTTCTGTGTGTTCTTTGGATGCATACGTGTTGTTTGACCCGAGATCCACGTATTCTTATGTGTCTGAGAGTTTTTCGACACGGCTTGGTAGGCAGCCAGACCTTCTAGAGAGTTCGTTTTCTGTAGCGACCCCGGTTGGGGAGTCCGTTCTGGTGACGCGAGGCTTTAGGGCTTGCCCGATTAGTATAGCCGGCAGAGAGTCTGTAGTGAGTTTGATTCTCCTCACTATGTTGGAGTTTGACGTGATCCTCGGTATGGATTGGTTGGTGTCATGTTATGCCACGTTAGACTGTCACTATAAGACAGTGTGCTTTGAGGCACTGGGTGAGTCACCGTGCATTTACCAGGGGGATTACTTTTTGACTCCAGCTCCTGTTATCTCGTACTTGAGAGTTCAACGATTGCTTCGATAGGGATGTCAGGGGTTTTTGGCGATAGTGGTGGATACGCGGATGGAGGAGCCGAAGTTGGAGCACGTGCCGATTGTGAGAGAGTTTGCGGATGTTTTTCCAGAGGAGTTGCCAGGTCTCCCACCGGATAGGGAGGTAGAGTTTTGTATTGACTTGTTGCCTGGCACTCAGCCGATTTCTATACCTCCATATCATATGGCTCCAGCAGAGCTTAGAGAGCTTAAGGAGCAGCACCATGACCTTTTGGACAGGGGTTTCATCAGGCCGAGTACTTCTCCTTGGGGAGCACCAGTTTTGTTTGTTAGGAAGAAGGATGGCTCTCTGAGGCTTTGTATCGACTATCGGCAGCTTATTAAGGTTACGGTGCGTAACCGGTACCCGTTACCGAGGATTGACGATCTGTTTGATCAGTTGAGTGGAGCTAGTCACTTTTCGAAGATAGATCTGCGATCTGGGTACCATCAGTTGAGGATTCGACGGGAGGACATTCCCAAGACTGCTTTTAGGACCCGGTATGGGCATTATGAGTTCTTGGTTATGTCTTTTGGGCTGACGAATGCCCCTGCAGCTTTTATGGACCTGATGAACAGGTGTTTCGAGCCTTCTTGGATAGATTCGTGATTGTCTTCATTGACGATATTTTGGTATATTCGAGGAGTGAGGACGAGCATAGGGCGCACTTACGAGAGGTGTTGCAGATTTTGAGGGACCATCAGTTATATGCTAAGTTCTCGAAGTGTGATTTTTGGCACGACAGTGTAGCGTTTTTGGGGCATATTGTGTCTAGAGATGGGATTACAGTTGATTCCCACAAGATTGAGGCTATTCAGCGATGGTCGAGGCCGTCATCTGTCACAGAGATTCGTAGCTTTTTGGGTCTAGCTGGCTATTACCGACGATTCGTACAGGACTTCTCGAGGTTAGCCACTCCGTTGACTAGATTTACCCAGAAAGGGGTCAAGTTCCAGTGGTCCGAGGCATGCGATGAGAGCTTTCAGAAGCTCAAAGATTGTTTGACCACTGCACCCGTACTAGCTTTGCCTATAGGGACGGGCGGATTTTCTGTTTACTGTGATGCCTCCCGAATCGGATTGGGATGTGTTCTGATGCAGCACGGACGAGTGATTGCTTATACCTCTCGACAGCTTAAGAGGCATAAGCAGAACTACCCTACCCATGATTTGGAGCTTGCAGCGGTGGTTTTTGAGCTTAAGATTTGGAGGCATTACTTATATGGCGAACCATGTGAGGTATATACGGATCATAAGAGTTTAAAGTACATATTTGATCAGAAGGATCTGAACTTCAGACAACGAAGGTGGATGGAGTTCCTTAAGGACTATGATTGTACGATTTTGTACCACCCGGGGATGGCAAACGTGGTAGCTGATGCTTTGAGTAGGAAGTCCATGGGAAGCTTGGCTCACATTGCTCCGATGAGACGACCTCTGATAGCGGCACTGCACAGCTTACAGAGCGACAGGATACAGCTAGAGATAGAGGATACTGAGCGGATGTTGGCACAATTGCATGTACAGCCGTCCTTGATCGACAGGATCAAGGAGGACCAGGATAAGGATGCTAGACTATGCGAGCTGAAGGAGGAGGTTCGAGAGGGTAAGAGTACAGAGTTCCAGGTACATGCTAAGGGGATGCTTCGATGTGGGGGCCGATTATGTGTACCTGATGTGGGCGACTTACGACAGACGATTTTGTAAGAGGCACACAGTTCTAGATACACTATCCACCCTGGTGCCACCAAGATGTATCAGGATCTGAGACAGTTCTATTGGTGGGAGGGGATGAAAAGGGATGTAGCTGACTTTGTTTCAAGATGCCTAACCTGTCAGCAGGTGAAGGCCGAGCACCAGAGACCAGCGGGGCTACATCAGCAGATAGAGATACCAGAGTGGAAGTAGGAGGGCATCGCCATGGATTTCATGACAGGACTGCCCCGTACTACTGGAGGGTATGATTCTGTATGGGTTATTGTTGATCGACTGACCAAGACCGCGTACTTCCTTTCGGTTAAGACTAGCTATAGTGCGACGCAGTATGCTCAGCTTTATGTGGATGAGATTGTGAGACTACATGGAGTGCCTTTGTCTATTATATCTGATAGAGGATCCCAGTTTACTTCCCGGTTTTGGAGGGCATTTCAGGAGGCCTTGGGACTCGATTGGACTTGAGTACGGCATTTTATCCGCAGACTGATGGACAGTCAGAGAGGACGATACAGATCTTGGAGGACATGCTGCGAGCTTGTGTTATGGATTTTGGAGGTGGGTGGAGTCAGTACCTTCCCTTGGTCGAGTTTGCGTATAATAATAACTATCAGTCCAGTATACAGATGGCGCCGTTCGAGGCTTTATACGGCAGGCGATGCAGATCTCCGATTGGATGGTGTGAGGCTGGGGAGTTGAGCTTATTAGGACCGGACTTGGTCCGAGATGCAGAGGATAGGGTGCGGCTGATCAGAGATAGACTGTCTACGGCTCAGAGCAGACAGAAAGCTTATGTAGACCACCGATGTCGCCCGTTGGAGTTTGCAGTTGGAGATCATGTCTTCCTGAAGGTTTCCCCAATGAAGGGCGTGGTTAGATTTGGTAGAAGAGGCAAGCTTAGCCCCCATTACATCGGCCCGTACGAGATTCAAGATCGTGTTGGAGCTGTAGCTTATCGCTTGGCTTTTCCTCCAGAGTTGTCGATGGTGCATCCCGTATTCCCCATTTCTATGCTGAGGAAGTATGTACCAGATCCATCGCACGTGATTTCTTCGCAGAATGTCCAGTTGGATAAGGATTTGTCTGACGAGGAGGAACCGGTAGCTATTTTAGACCGTCAGATTAAGCAACTCCGATCGAAGGATGTATCCTCAGTTAAAGTGCTTTGGAGAAGTCAGACTGCAGAGGAAGCTACCTGGGAGTCTGAGGAAATCATGCGTAGGAGGTATCCTCACCTTTTCGGTACGTGATCTTTCCCTTTGTTTTAAATTCAAGGACGAATTTCCTTTAAGGGGGGAAGAATGTAATGACCCGGATTTGCAAATTTTTCAGTTAAGGAGCAAAGTGGGGAAATTAGAATTTAGGGGGGGCTGAATCAAAATTTTTTTAGGGACTGATCTGTGAAATAAGCAGAGTTGAGGGACTAAATTGGAATTTCCCAGAAACCTGATAGGAACAGGTCTGGGACTGTTGTCCGCCGGATTTGTAGGTTTTGTACAATGATGTTTCCGTGTTTTTGCTTCCTCGCGTGCGTTTTTGAAGCCCTTATCGAACCCCTCAAACAATTTCAACTTTGGAGCAGGGAGTGAGGAGAGATTTTGAGTTCTTGTGCTTCGTCCAGTCGCGAGTGGCCGAAGGGGAGATCTGGGATTTGGGAGCTATTCCTCGCCTTTTACTCCGTTTGATCGTTGCTGGGAGGTCGCCGGGGTCAGTGCCGTGCTTTGGGCTGCTTGATCGGCCGAGGTAAGCCGTCTTGCCTAGTTTGTTCTTCGTTTTTCCCGGACGGCCGGGAGTTGCAGGCAACCGGGTTGAATACCCGGTTACGGGTGAGGGAGACGGACCCGAAAGGGTCCAGGTCCGTGTATTGGGCCAGCCCAAGCTGTTCGGCCTAGGCTCAGCCTAGTGGGCTGGGCGGCCCGCGGGCTTGAACCGTGGGCCAAGCAAAAAAAAAAAAAAAAAAAAAAGAGAAAGAAAAGAGTTTAGGCCAGCCCAGGCGGGCCCGAGCCACGCTGAGCCGCGAGCTGCGGCTCGAGCCAAGCCGACCTTAAAAAAAAAAGGGGGAAGGGTTTTGACTGAACCGGCCAGAGGGTTGACCGGTCGGTTCAGTGGCCAAATCAACTTGGAATTTGGTTTTTTGACTGGTTCTGGATTCGGGGGATGAAACCTATCAAACCAAGTGGGTTCGGAAAATTTTGGGTGACCGGTTTAAGGTGAATCGGCCTCGTTTTGCGTGCCGATGATTAGGGTTTGAGTTCTTGGACGGTTTATATTGGTTCCTAGGGTTTTTGGGGCCTCTAAATCCATTTTCGAGGGTTTCGTGCCCGTTTGAGTTGAGTTTGAGGTAGTTTTAGGCCAGCTAGGCCGGTTTGGGGGTCTTTAGAGGCCGGTTCGCTATGTTTAGCAGACTGTGGAGAGTAGTCCTGTTTTGATTAAGGGTTTAGAGCTGGTTTATTGTGTGTTGAGAGTCACGTAGGTTCCGATGGCCAGTCTCGATGTCTCGAGATGCGTGTCAGAGTGTCGATTTTGGATTTGAGCCCGGTTTGAGGCTACGGGGCTTGTTTCTTGTATCGAGTTTGAGGTTGGTTATGTTTCTGTGTGGTTTTGTTTTCAGATACGTCTGAGGAGGTACACCCGGATCAGCGAGACGGGTGAGGGTGATCGGGACTTCTTTCTTTACTCGATTTTTGTACTGTGAGTGACGATTCCTTTTCTGTGCTTGTGTTTCTGTACTATTTTATTGGCATGATGATTATGTGACTTCTTAACTGTATCTGGACTATGTATGTGTCCTTGTGTACTTACAGTGAGCTATATTGATATGTTGTTATGAGATTTGGAATATGAACCATATGTGCTTATGTATACCTGTTTGTGACAGATGTGTGAGGACGGTACCACGTGATGTGATTTGGACGGAAAGAGCTCGGCTGGACGTACGGTGACCCGTAGTGTCTAGTGGTGAGTCGGCCTGAGTCCTTGTTGAGGCAACAGGGGCTGCGAGTATGATGTGCACATTGATGACGTGTCTGGGATAGTAGGCTCAGCTGATGGACGGTGGGCCGTAGCGTACGGGGAGTGCCTTGGTTTCCATGTCGGGACAATTTTGGGATACCGAGGACTCGCCCGGCGTGCGGTGTGCTGCCGTAGCATGCGGGGAGTATTCTGGCCCAGTGGATGTGATGTGATGGGTTGGTTACAGTGATACCTTGCATGTTTATTTTGTATATTACTGCTCACTGGGATTACTTGTGTATATGTGATATTTGATTAAGACATGTTGCATACTCTAGCATGTATAGTTTAGGTATCGTCTGTACTCACTAAGTCTCGCGACTTACCCTTTATAATTTTTCAGATCTAACTTGTTGTTCCTGTCTCGGTTAGCATGCCAGTGTCCGAGTTAGGCGGTTGCAGCTTTATCGATGTACGGGCATATTTCGTTTTGTATCTATCCTTTGTATTTTAGATATAGCTCTTTTGAACTCTCAGACAGATCTTGGTTTTTGTGTATTGAGACAGCGAATCTTGGTTTTTATATTGTTGAGTTTTGTCATTTTGGATGTTTCGAGGCTTGCTAGGGTTAGTGGACCCTAGCGCCGGTCACGTGCCCGGGTCGGGGCATGACACTCTATCCAACCCTTTTATTATCAATCTTGATTCCATAATGAAAACCAAGATGGGAGCTTTAGCTCTCAATTAAAGTTCAAAGTTTTGAACCGTAAAGAGTTCCAAGCCCTCAGTAGTCCATGTTAATTAAGAAGCCTTACTACCCTTAAAATGGCACAAGAGCATTTATAGCAGTAGTTTATTTGAATCAGCCTAACAATCAACCCAAGAACTGTGCTCCACTTATCTGCCACATGATCAAGTCTATGTTTGAATTAAATCAAGATTTAGACATTGGGCTTAGAGTCAAATGTTGTTCCTGCACTTAAAGCTCTATTATCATCATCTTAGATTTGAGTAAAAGCGAAAATGAATCCATTTGCTTGGGCCTTTTTTGGCCCATAGGTAAATCTGGGTTTGTTGGTTGGTAGCTACTTGCATATGATTTCTTCTTTCCACCTTGTGATCCAATTTGAGTTCAAGATTTTCGGCCTATTTCTTTTTATTCATATCTTTAGTAAGATTAGTTTTAATCTCACTTTGTATCGTAATCTTTGTCAAGCTAAGATCCTGTTCGTGAGATTTCTCCACCTTCCAAGATGCTCTTCACTACTTATTGCCAGATCTTCCATTGTCCATTCCTGTCTTTGGCAATTCTATCTTATGGTTCTTGCCACTATCATGGGACAACTTTGATTTAGTGATAGGACATATTGACCCTTTATCAACTATTTTTTAGTTTAAATTTCCAGGGAATTCCTTTATTGTTTGCTCATCTTACTGTCTAAAGCTTGTCACCTTTAAGTTTAAAGACATGGCTTGTAAATTAGACATCATCGCTTGTGCCATGATGTTCATATTCTCAACTTGTGATCTTTCCATAGTGGGTCAACTCAAGTTTGATTCTAAAAATTGAACCTGGCTTGACTGATTTGTAATATCCCGATCTTACTAGGGTCTTTAAAATATTATCATCTTGCATGTTTACATTATTATGCATGGCATGGACCTTTATGATATATTTTGTAAATAATTTTGGTTAAATGGGAATTATTGCATTTTCTTATACAAGAGAGCAGAGTGAAGCCCTAAGAAGACTTTAAAAGACATTAGAAGCTAGCATGGTTTGAAATAGGCTACTAGAAATGGAACTGTAATGGAACTATGGGGAAGTTTTGGAAAAATAAATTAGCATTTAAGTATATAAGTGAATGTCTTTAGGATATTGAGATTAATGAGTTAATAGTAAGCTAACCTTTCTTTTAGGTTGCTTAATGTAGGGGACACATAGGGGTCTAAGAAGGAAGTGAAGGGTAGAAATGAAAGTAAGAATACAAGGGACATTAAGGTGTTAGTCTCAAGATTTCATATTTATTTTGATATTGATAAAATAAATTAAAATTGTTATTTGCAGATAATTAGAATAGATAATATGGACAAGTTATATTGATTGAATTTATTAGATATTCATATACCACATGTTCTGTTACAAAGTGGGATTGTCAAATTAGACATACATGTAGTAAATTGATCATATCTTATTATATAAAACTTCAAAAATAGTAAGGTTAATTTTAAATGAAACTATACTCAAATACCTTTATTTTGATGTATAGTTTATCTCATATACTTTTACATATTAAAGCAGTTTTTTATATTAATTTTATATATTGTTTTCTGAAAAAGTCAATACTGAAATCTGTACCATATAATCTTTAAATAGTAAAATATATTCCATGTTACTACTAAAATTTCAATTTTATTTTATTTGTAAAGTAGACGTGCTAAGCTTTAAATGAGTATATTATATGCACGTTTTGCACTTATAGTTGAAAAGATACAATTTTTCTAATTTAGTCATTCTACTGTGTCATATTGTCAGTAGACAGAATGAGTATACTGTAGTATTTTTGTCATAACATAAAATATAAAAGTTCAATTTATAAAATTCCAATTGCAAATGAAAGTAGACATTATAAGCTTTTTAAAAATATATAATTTATTATTTTTGGTTGAGAATTCTAGTCTCTAGACATTTTTGAAGTTGACTAACAGATTTTGATAGAAGCAGTTTTTCAGTCTGACATATTCTCAGAAAATAGACCATTGTTCTCAGACGGCTGGTTATTATCCAATGGTTCTTGTTTTTTTTTTTAAAGTAGACTCATTGCAGAGTGTTCATAATTTTTTCTAGAAGTTTTTTAATGTTGGAAGCTATTTTGGGAATTTTTGAAGTGAGCCTATGGGCTGTTCCTACTGACAGAAGACTAAAATTTGTCTTCACAAAAGGTCAAGAGTTCTCTAACGTCTCTTCAACGTCTCTTTGATGGTTTTATCTATAAAAAGAGCTTAGATTGAAGGGAGAGGCATCCAAGAACAAGCTCTCAAAGTCTCATTAATCTCTCTCTATTATTCTTTATTACATTCTCTACTAGTTAAACAAAGAGTACATAGAACTAATTTTTTATTCTTGAGAGTGTCTCTTTGAAGTGAGATTATTTTATATATGAGTGGTATCTAATCCTACTCAACAAGAATTGTTACATTTTTATTCCATCTCCACTACAATTTGTATTGGTGTTTAAAGCTCACGAAATCAAAAGCTTTGTTTGTAATTGGGATTTTTTGTCTCCATCAAGTGCAAGGGAGATAGTTGAACCTTGACCAATTAGAGTTCGAGAAAGTGGATGTAGACTTGGATATAAAGTCGAACCACTATAAAAGAGTTCGTACTTCTTATCCTTACTCTCTTTATTTTACTTAAAATTATTGTGTATTTTCTTTGGTTGAATTGTATAAGTTTAATTGATTCAATTTTTGTTATTATATTTTCTTTACATACTAAGCTTTCGCAAAAAATACCCAATTCACCCTCCCTGTTGGATTACCTTTTGGGACAACAATTGGTATCAAAGTTAGGCTTTACATATTGACATTAAAAAGTCTTAGAGTAAGATCATATATTATAGCAACTATTGGTACACATGGGATTATGGAAGGTCAATCAATTACTAGACCACCTTTCTTTAATGGAAATGATTAAGGTTATTGAAAAATTAGGATGACCATTTATTTTCAACAAATGAATTATGATATTTGGAATATTATTGAAGAAGGATATAAAACTCCTATGATTGTTAAAGAAAATGAAGTAATAGTTAAGGAGAATAAAGATTGGGATGAAAGTGATAAGAAAAACTTTACTACTAATGCAAAAGTAATGAATACATTATTTTGTTCTCTAGATAGAAATGAATTTAAAAGTTTCTACATGTAAAATAGCACAAAATATTTGGAGAACATTTGAAGTAACTCATGAAAGTACAAGTAGAGTTAAGGATACAAAACTTAATATATTCAAGCATGAATATGAACTCTTTATGATGAAACCAAGTTAATCTATTAAAGAAATGTATACTCGTTTTACGGATATTATTAATGGTATGATTTCTCTTGGTAAAATTTTTAATAATGAAATTCTTGTAAAGAAAATTCTTCGGATTCTACCAAAAAGTTAGGCTCCAAAGGTGACCACCATACAAGAAGCGAAAGATCTCTACAAAGTTTCAATTGAAGAGCTTCTAAGGTCATTAATGACTTATAAAATGACTCAAAGAAATGAAAAGGAGGAAGAACTAGAAAGGAGTATTGCTCTAAACTCTACCATAAAGGCAAGCTCCAACAAAAGTGAAGAAAAAAATGATGATGAAATTGCACAACTTGCAAAAAGAGTTACCAAGCTACTTAAAAAGAAGAAATTTAAAAGGAGGGAAAGAAGAGATGATCAACATGAAGACTCTTCTAAGAGGGATATTATATGTTATGAATGTAAGAAGCGTGGACATATCAAACCGAATTGTCCACAACTAAAGAAAAACAAGAGAGATAAGAAGAAAGGAAAGGAAGCCATGAAAGCCACCACTTAGGACATAAGCGATGAAAATGATTCGGTGGAAGAATCTAGTAGAAGTGAGATTGCCAATCTATGCCTTATGGTTATTAGAGAAAGTGATAATGAGGTAAGCTCATCTTCCTCTACTTCTAGTGCTTCTAAATTATCATATGATGATCTATTACATGCTTGTGATGAATTACAAAATGAACTAAATTCTCTTAGAAAGAAATATAAAGATTTGAAAAAGAAGTATTCAAATATTTCTAGTGAAAATACTAATTTGAAAAATGATAATGATTGTTTGAAAACTCAACTTATTTCTATGTTTAAAAATGAAACAAATGATATATTGAGAAAAAGAGTTGAAGAAAACTTACAAATGCTTTGTCTAAATTTACTCAAGGAAAGGAAAATTTAGATAAATTATTTGCTACTCAAAGATATGGTTTTGATAAAACCGGATTGGGATACAAAGCTTGTGAAGGACAAAAGTTTTATAAAAACTACTTTGTAAAATCCTCTCATCAATCTAGTCCCTTTATTACTTGTTATCATTGTGGTGGAAAAAGACATTATGCTTGTGATTGTTCTTTGAAAAGAAAATTACTTGTTGGACCTAAAAATATTTTGGTTCTAAATGATTATAAATAGAATGGTACATGTAATATTGCATCTATTTGGGTTCCTAAGGGAACATTTTCTAACATTGTTGGACCCAAGAAAGTTTGGGTACCAAAAATCAAAATTTAATTTATTTTTGTAGGAAATTTGCATGAAGAGCACCACAAGGAGGAATAAGTGGTTTTTGGATAGTGGATACTCAAGATATATGACGGGTGACTACTCAAAGTTCAATTCTATTTCAAAGATGGATGGGGGGTATGTGACATTTGGAGACAATGCAAAAGAAAAAATTATTAGCATTGGAGAAGTTGGTAACCCTAACTCTCTCATTATTGATAATGTTTGTTTGTTGATGGCTTGAAACATAACTTGATTAGCATTAGTCAATTGTGTGATAAAGGTTATAAAATTATTTTTCAAGACAATGCATGCAAAGTTTTTAATAAGAATAATATGTTAGTATTTGTTGCTTTAAGAGATGAAAATGTCTATACTATTGATTTTGATAATTTGGTTGAACAAAATGTGAAATGTTTAAATGCATTACATGATGATTCTTGGCTATGGCACAGAAGGTTAGGCTATTGTGGTATAGATATAATTTCTAAACTTTCAAGAAAACAACTTCTTATTGACTTACCTAAGCTCAAATTTGATAAAGATAAACTATGTGCTTCTTGTCAATTAGGAAAACAAAGAAGAACTTCTTTTAAATCTATAAATGTAGTCTCTATATCTAGACCTTTACAAATCTTACACTTAGATTTATTTGGACCTTCTCAAGTTGTTAGTCTTGGTGAAAAACTCTATGCTTTTGTAATTGTTGATGATTTTTTAAGATTTACTTGGGTATTATTTTTGACTCACAAGAATGAAACATGTTCACAATTTTTAAAATTTTGTAAAAGAGTTCAAAATGAAAAAGGTTATATGATTTCAAAAATTAGAAGTGATCATAGTGGGGAATTTGAAAATCATGAATTTAAAAATCTTTGCAATACTTTTGAGTATGAACATAATTTTTCTACACCTAGAACCCCACAACAAAACGGAGTTGTTGAAAAAAAAAAAAAACTTTACAAGAAATGGCTCGAACTATGCTTAATGAATACAAGTTACCTAAATATTTTTGGGCCAAAGTGGTTAATACGGCTTGTTATATTTTAAATCGAGTTCTTATTATATCAATTCTTAAGAAAACTCATTTTGAACTTTGGTTTGATAGAAAACTCAAGATTGATTATTTTAAAGTGTTTGGATGTAAATGTTTCATTTTAAACACTGAAGATAATCTTTGTAAATTTGATGCTAAATCGAA
This sequence comes from Thlaspi arvense, assembly GCA_911865555.2. Lineage (NCBI taxonomy): Eukaryota > Viridiplantae > Streptophyta > Magnoliopsida > Brassicales > Brassicaceae > Thlaspi > Thlaspi arvense. The sequence continues at coordinate 39,476 of CAJVSB020000320.1, forward strand.
TCAAGGTATATTTTTGGGTTATTCTACTACAAGTAAGGCTTATAGAGTTTTCAATAAAAGAACTAATGTAGTTGAAGAATCTATACATGTTACATTTGATAAAATTGATCCATTTTTACAAAAAGTCATATGTGATAATGTCGAGGATGATTTAATCAATTTAAACATTAATGATAAAGAAAAAGAAATTGAAAATCCCCCTAATATAGAAAATCTTGATGAAACTCCATATAGTGATTTGCCAAAAATTTGGAAATATCTCACCCCACGAAACAAATTATTGGTGATCCTAGTGATTGTAGAAAAATTAGAAATCAAATGAAAAATATTTGTGAATTCTTGTCTTTTATTTCTCAAATTGAGCCCGATACTATTCATGATGTTATTAATGATGAAAATTGGATTTTAGCTATGCAAGAAGAATTAAATCAATTTGAAAAAAATAAAGTTTGGGAATTAGTGCCTAGACCTAGTGATCATATGGTTAGTGGAACCAAATGGATTTTTAGAAATAAACTTGATGACTCTGGCAATATAATTAGAAATAAAGCAAGACTTGTAGCTCAAGGTTACAATCAAGAAGAACAAATAGATTATGGAGAGACTTTTGCTCCCGTAGCTAGACTTGAAGCTATTAGAATATTACTTGCATTTGCATCTCATATGAATTTTAAATTATTTCAAATGGATGTTAAAAGTGCATTTCTAAATGGTTTTATTGTTGAAAAGGTTTATGTTGAACAACTACTGGGTTTTGAAAATGAGAAATATGTAGATCATGTTTACAAACTCTCAAAAGTTTTATATGGTTTAAAACAAGCTCCTAAATCATGGTATGAAAGGCTTTCAAAATTTTTATTAGAAAATAGATTTTCAATAGGAAAAGTGGATAACACTTTATTCATAAAGAAAGAAAATAATGATTTACTTATTGTTCAAATTTATGTAGATGATATTATCTTTGGAGCTACTAATGAATCTTTATGTGAAAAATTTGCTTCATCTATGCAAAATGAATTTGAAATGAGTATAATAAGTGAGTTGAATTTCTTTCTTGATTTTCAAATAAAACAACTCAAAGAAGAGATTATGATTAATCAAGCTAAGTACACTAAAGAATTACTAAAAGATTTGGGATGGATAATTCCAAGATCACGAGAACTCCTATGAGTATCTCAATAAAACTTGACGAAGATATTAATGGAAAACCTATAGACATTAAGTTATATAGATATATGATTGATAGTTTATTGTACTTAACTGCTAGCCGTCCCGATATTATGTTTAGTGTTTGTATGTGTGCTAGATTTCAAGCAAATTCAAAAGAATCTCATTTACATGCTGTGAAAAGAATTCTTAAGTATCTTAAAGGAACTATAAATGTAGGATTATTTTATCCTAGAGAAACCTCATTTGAACTTACTAGTTATTCGGATGCGGATTTTGGAGGATGTAAATTGGATAGAAAAAATACTAGTGAAACTTGTTATTTTCTTGGAAAATCTTTAGTTTCTTGGGCTAGTAAGAAACAAAATTTGGTTGCTTTATCCACGGCCGAAGCGGAATATGTAGCCACGGGAAGTTGTTGTGCACAAATTTTATGGATGAAACACACTTTACTAGACTTTGGACTTCAATATGAACACATTCCTATTAAGTGTGATAACACTAGTGCCGTTAACATATCTAAGAATCCCATTCAACACTCAAGAACAAAACATATTAATATTAGACATCATTTCTTGAAAGATCATGTTCATAAAGGGATATAACACTTGAATTTATAGGCACCAAATTTCAATTAGTGGATATTTTTACAAAACCTCTTAATGAAGAAAGATTTTGTTTCATCAAAAGAGAACTTGGCCTCATAGACTTGAGGACTTAATTATTATTTTTCAAGGGAGAGTCTCTAAATTTTTTTGATGCATATATTGAGAGAGAGTTTATATAATTTATCTTTTTGATGATGTCAAAAAGGGGAGAGTTTATATAATATGGGCTTAATGAATATCTTGTATTACATATTTGTTATGTCATTACCAAAAAGGAGGAGATTATTAGTCTCAATGTTTCATATTCATTTTGGTAATGACAAAACAAATTAAAATTTTTATTTGCATATAATTATAATAGATAATATGGACAAGTTATATTGATTGAATTTATTGGATATTCATATACTACATGTTCTGTTACAAAGTGAGATTGTCAAATTGAACATACATATAGTAAATTGATCATATCTTATTGTATAAAATTTCAAAAATAATAAGGTTAATTTTAAATAATACTATGCTCAAATACCTTTATTTTGATGTATAATTTATCTCATATACTTTTACATATTAAAGCAGTTTTTTATATTAATTTTATATATTGTTTCTGAAAAAGTCAATACTAAAATCTGCACCATATAATCTTTAAATAGTGAAATATATTTCATGTTACTACTAAAATTTCAATTTTATTTTATTTGTAAAGTAGATGTGCTAAGCTTTAAATGAGTATATTATATGCACGTTTTGCACTTATAGTTGAAAAGATACAATTTTTCTAATTCAGTTATTCTGCTGTGTCATATTGTCAGTAGACAAAATGAGTGTACTGTAATATTGTTGTCATAACTTAAAATATAAAAGTTCAATTTATAAAATTCCAATTGCAAATGAAAGTAGACATTATAAGCTTTTTAAAAATATATAATTTATTATTTTTGGTTGAGAATTCTAGTCTCTAAACATTTTTGAAGTTGACTAACAGATTTTGATAGAAGCAGTTTTTCAGTCTGACATATTCTCAGAAAATAGACCATTGTTCTCAGACGGCTGGTTATTATCCAATGGTTCTTGTTTTTTTTTTAAAGTAGACTCATTGCAGAGTGTTCATAATTTTTTCTAGAAGTTTTTTAATGTTGGAAGCTATTTTGGGAATTTTTGAAGTGAGCCTATGGGCTGTTCCTACTGACAGAAGACTAAAATTTGTCTTCACAAAAGGTTAAGAGTTCTCTAACGTCTCTTCAACGTCTCTTTGATGGTTTTATCTATAAAAAGAGCTTAGATTGAAGGGAGAGGCATCCAAGAACAAGCTCTCAAAGTCTCATTAATCTCTCTTTATTATTCTTTATTACATTCTCTACTAGTCAAATAAAGAGTGCATAAAACTAATTGTTTATTCTTGAGAGTGTCTCTTTGAAGTGAGATTATTTTGTATATGAGTGGTAGCTAATCCTACTCAAGAGAAATTGATACATTTTTATTTCATCTCTACTACAATTTGTATTGGTGTTTAAAGCTCACGAAATCAAAAGTTTTGTTTGAATTTGGATTTCTTGCCTCCATCAAGTGCAAGGGAGATAGTTGAACCTCGACCAATTGGAGTTCGAGAGAGTGGACGTAGACTTGGATATAAAGTCGAACCACTATAAAAGAGTTTGTACTTCTTATCCTTACTCTCTTTATTTTACTTAAAATTATAGTGTATTTTCTTTGGTTAAATTATATAAGTTTAATTGATTCAATTTTTGTTATTATATTTTCTTTACATACTTTACTTCCGCGAAAAAGACTCAATTCATCCCCCTTCTTAGGTTGGCTTTTGGGGCAACAATTGGTATCAAAGTTAGGCTCTACATATTGAAATTAAAAAGTCTTAGGGTAATATCATATATTATGGCAACTATTGGTACACATGGGATTATGGAGGGTCAATTAATTAGTAGACACCTTTCTTTAATGGAAATGATTAAGGTTATTGAAAAATTAGGATGACAATTTATTTTCAACAAATGGATTATGATATTTAGAATATTATTGACAAAGGATATAAGACTCCTATGATTGTTAAAAAAAATGAAGTAATAGTTAAGGAGACGAAAGATTGGGATGAAAATGATAAGAAAAATTTTACTACTAATGCAAAAATAATAAATACATTATTTTGTGCTCTAGATAGAAATGAATTTAATAGAGTCTCTACATATAAAACAGCACAAATTATTTGGAGAACACTTGAAGTAACTCATGAAGGTACAAATAGAGTTAAGGATACAAAACTTAATATACTCAAGCATGAATATGAACTCTTTATGATTAAACCAAGTGAACTATTAAAGAAATATATACTCGTTTTACGGATATTATTAATGGTATGATTTCTCTTGGTGAAAGTTTTAATAATGAAATTCTTGTAAAGAAAATTCTTAAGATTCTACCAAAGAATTGGGCTCCAACGGTGACCGCCATACAAGAAGCGAAAGATATCTCCAAGGTTTCAATTGAAGAGCTTCTAGAGTCATTAATGACCTATGAAATGACTCAAAGAAACGAAGATGAGGAAGAACCGAAAAGGAGTATTGCTCTAAAGTCTACCATAAAGGCAAGCTCCAACAAAAGTGAAGAAGAAAATAGTGATGAAATTGCACAACTTGCAAAGAGAGTTACCAAACTACTCAAAAAGAAGAAATTTAAAAGGAGGAAAATAAGAGATGATCAACATGAAGACTCTTCCAAGAGAGATACTATATGTTATGAATGTAAGAAGCGTGGACATATCAAACTGGATTATCCATGACTAAAGAAAAACAAGAGAGATAAGAAGAAAGGAAAGGAAGCCATGAAAGCCACCACTTGGTACATAAGCGATGAAAGTGATTCAGTGGAAGAATCTAGTAGAAGTGAGATTGTCAATCTATGCTTTATGGCTATTAAAGAAAGTGATAATAAGGTAAGCTCATCTTCCTCTACTTCTAGTGCTTCTAAATTATCATATGATGATCTATTACATACTTGTGATGAATTACAAAATGAACTAAATTCTCTTGGAAAGAAATATAAAGATTTGGAAAAGAAGTATTCAAATATTTCTAGTGTAAATACTAGTTTGAAAAATGATAATGATTGTTTGAAAACTCAACTTATTTCTATGTTTAAAAATGAAACAAATGATATATTGGGAAAAAGAGTTGAAGAACTTACAAATGCTTTGTCTAAATTTACTTATGAAAAGGAAAATTTAGATAAATTATTTGCTACTCAAAATATTATTTTGATAAAACCGATTGGGATACAAAGCTTGTGAAGGACAAAAGTTTTATAAAAACTACTTTGTAAAAAGCTCTTATCAATCTAGTCTCTTTATTACTTGTTATCATTGTGGTGGAAATAGATATTATGCATTTTATGATATTTTCTTTGTTTTGATAATTGAATGTTGAGCAACTATCTAAGATAGGTGGCAGTTTTACAAAATCTACATACTTAGATATGATATTTGACCTAGTGGAGTCTTAAACACCAAAAGCAATGTTAATGGGGACCTGGAGTGGCTAGGGTTGTCAATTTGGCCTAACCCGACCCATTTGGGTTGGCCACACAAGTTAAGAGGATTTTCAAGTTGGGCCGAGCAAGCCCAAAAATGTTTTAGTCCAGCATTTAATTGGCCCAGCCCGATCCTATATGGGCTATGAGTTAACCTGAAAAAATTTTTGAATTAGAAAAAATATTTAATATTATATAATTTTACAATTTAATTAGTTTGAATAATTTAAAAACCAAAAAAATAGAATGATAAGGTACTTGTTACTACTAATATTTTGTAAGTTATAGTTATAATTTTAACAATATAAAATTTCACAAGTTTTATAACCCTCATTTTGTTTTTACTTTTATAACATTCAATAAAAAACTACAAAAAATGCAATTAGAATGGGATAGGGTTTAATTTAAATGATTCAAATTTATATAGATGCAACTGGGCTCATATTTTTATTTCTTATTTTAATTTATAATTCACATAATATAATATAAACATGATAAATAAAAATATTTTTATTAAATTTTGATTTCCATTAAAATAAAATAATATATTATTAAAAATAACATTAAAATTAATTATTAAGATAATTCATTATATACAAATGTAGCAAAAAGTTTTAAAAAGAGAATGACATTAAATTTATTAAATCTATTTGGGCTAGTGGGCTAGCCCGAGCCATCACGGGCTAACATGTTTCGGCCCAATCTATTTTCAGGCCAGGCCAAAAAAATCAGGCTTATACTTCACTAGCCTAACTTGACCCATTCGTCGAGCTATTCGGGCTGACCCAATGGGCATGGCTTTGATAACCCTAAGAGTGGCAGCCCATGGTGTCAGCTACATAGCGAGTAGCCTCCGATATATTTTAACAAGGTTTGCCCTGATGAGGGTCAAACTATGTTCATGTTTTATGTTTTATGATTATTATCCCCTAGACATTATCATATTGTGCCCATCAATCTAGAGTTATGTATGTACACTATACAAATGATGTTTACATTTTTCAAAGTTCTATGTTTCGTGGTTTGACATAGATTTTAAAATTGTAAATCAACAGAAAATAAATGCTTTCCTATGTTATGATTTTCATTATTTTCAACAATTTGAGATGTTTTATGAATTTTCCTAGCTATACTATAAATAGAAAATCCTATCTATTTCCACTAAATTTAACTTACGTGCCATTCACTAGGGTAGTAGTCTCACCACTCTTTTTCCATGTAGATACCAAGAGGACTTAGCTAATAAGAGTAGCATTTTCGTCATTGTATCAACATTTCATATCACTTTGTGGAGGTTGGGCTAATAGATGGTGTTTGTATCTTTTAGTGTGAGGTGAGAGTTTTGTAATTATATAACTAGTCCAGGACTAAGAATGAATTGTAATAATAGTAATGTGTTACATAGTTAGATAGATTTGCAGAAATAGTGAAATAGATTTTCTTGATATTGCATAACTAGACAGCGTATGAATATGATGATTTATTTTGCATAGCAAATATATTATGTTACACACGTGCCACAAATCATATTAATGTGTCAGCTTTGGACAAGAATCATAGTGACTGGAATTCTTTTATGCCTTTTCGGCATGAGAGAGTGTTGGTCATTGCTTGTTGTCATGCCCCACTTGGTAAATAGGAGTGGGGTGTAACAAATTGATACTTAGCAAAATGTACTATTTGTCCTTGTCAACAGTCAACTGATAATCAATAGGGATTCCGTAGAATGATGCCGTTATAATGTAGAACTAGTGTAACATTCCAAACCAAATTTGGAATACACAACTTCAATGTTTAACATTGCCTTGCATTACCTCTTGCATTTTCATGCATTTCATGCATCATGTTTCATATATGCATTTTTTGAGGAAATTGCAACTTAGTGAAAATAATCAATATCCACTTTTATTAACCTTAGAAAGTCTTGGAAGAACATTAGAAAATGTTAGGATGTGGAAATTTTGAAAAAAGAGAAAAGAAAAAATATATATAGAAGAGAAAAACGCTAATTTAGGCCATTTAACTATAAAATTAAAAATTTTAAGAATTTGATTAAATAAAATTATGAAAAATTATAAGTAGCTTAGATTAGCCTAGATTTAAATTTTGGAGGGATTAGAGGGGTTTTAGAATGATTTTCTAGGGTTAAAAATGAAATTTTGCCGAAAAAGAACATAGTTGAAATTAGTGAGGAAGTTGAGGGGCAAAATGGTCTTTTTGTCCAACGCCTTTTGCTGACCTTCTTAGGGGCGGTATACAAGTATATTCCATTGCATTAGAGACTCACATTGATAGAGTCTTATTGGAGAATCCCTGGAATTTTTGGGGCAAATTAACAAATTTTAGTGAATTTGGGGCCAAAATGTAATTAAAGCAAAGTTTAGGGGCCAAAGTGCAAATATACATAGTATTGGTCAGTTCTAGCCCTACATGAACTGTTTTGTTCTGGAATTTTCTGGAAATTTCGTGGCTTTAGAGAGAAAGAAAGCAAAGGAGAAAAGATAAGTAAGGAAGAAGAAGAAAACCAAGAAAAAAGGTAAGGAAATTCTAGAAAATTCTAGAAAATTATTTTTGTGTGATTTTTCTTGTAGAGTTTTATGCTATATCTCTTCTTCTTTCAATTGGTAGAGGAAAAATATGTTTTATGAATGAGTTTGGTTGCTGAAAGTGGGGATATGCTGGCCAAATAGAGAGAGAGTAAACCTCTCTAGTTGGCAATTTTGGATGAAATTTGTGCAAACCATGTGTTGTTTTAGAAATCTTGTGTTTCTATGGAATAATATTGAGTTTATATGTTATTTATGAATCTGAGAACAGAGCAGAAATAGAAAGGACTCACGTGAGTTTAAGAAGCATGAGAAAAAATGGCAAGAAATTATAGAAAACAAGTTAAGCAACACAAAAAAATAGTTTCAGAATTTTAGAAAATTTCTACAGCAAAAAACCTATGTCAATTGACCCTTTTGACCTAAGAAAGGGCTTTATTTTAGCCTAAATTTGATGCTAAATAATGTCTTAGGAAGTGTTTTGATGCTAAATGAAAAGAAATAGGAGAAGAAAAGACTGAAATTTGGGATCATAAAAGGAAGAAAGCTAGAATTGGTTCTGAAAGTGGGTTGCTGAAATTTCTGCAACGTGAGGGTGTATAGGCCACGAATTTGGGCAACAATTTGGTCTGAATGCAAGCCTAAATAATGGTTAATTAGAGGGTTCAACTAATATAGGAAGGGAAGTGAGTTATAAAACTGAATTAGTCTCAAACTCGTATAAGACTTGTGAGAAAGCAAGGTGTGATTGTGCAGAATTTTTCTGCAAGAATTCCAGCATACTAAGCCAATGATTTAAAGCTTTTGAGAGAGTTAATAAAATCTTAGAGCAAAGCAATTAGGGAATTAATTAGAAAAGAGATTAGCCTAGAGATAGGAAATTATTAGAAGTCCAATTTAGTACCCAATTAAGTGAAATACATTAAAGGACTAGGATGTTGAAGTGCAGAATTTTTCCTACAAAGATTTTTAGCAACCAAAATGAGTTTTGGGAGGCTTACAAGGAATCAAATAAGGTCCGAAACCAAGACTAATTAGAAGTTTAGAAATGGATTGAGAGAAATTCCATAAGAAAAGAGAAGAACATAGTTCAAATTAGGTTAAACCTTTGACAAAATCTAATGCCAAATTTTCTACAGAAAATTCCAGCACCTAAGCAATTTTGTTTGAGACTTATAGGAGGCTAATTGAGACCTTAAAACAAGGCCAATAAATGGTAGAATGTGGCCACGACAACTCTAAAAGAAAAGGAAAGGAAATAGCCCAATTTAGCTACAACTTTAATTAAAACCTAGTCAAATATAATGTAAAGTGTGTGTATAACCTTAAGAAGTGAAACTTAAAAATATTTAGAGCAATCTTAGGAGGTTCTATGTACCTCTAAGGTACATGAAAGAAGTTGCAATTGAATTTAATCAAGCAAAGAAAAAGGGTTAAAGCATAGTGCTGGAGGATAAAAGAAGGAAATAAAGAGCATGGAAAGACGTAAAGTCTTTCAAGAAGAATAAAAACATAGGAAAAAGGAATAACATAAAACTTGATATTTGCGTGCATTGCATCATGCATATACTGCATTTTGCTTACATATACACTTTCTATTTGTAGGCACAACAAACTAAGCTGAGCTAAGTCTAGATCAAGTTGACTAGGCAGGTCATCCATAGACTATTAGTAAGGTGAGTGGCATACTCTCTAAACCTAGGATTTTTCATTTCAAATGCAATGTTTTATGAACAATATGACTTGTTTACTAAACCATATATTTAGTTTCATACAAAAACTTGGAAACAGAGTGCTATGTTCTGATTTTCGATTCTACTTGCCTCTTTCATGATTTTTTTTTTGGTGCTTCAGCACTCAGACTGGTATGTCAGGCAGCCAACTGGAGCAGGTGGTTGTACTACAGGTCTATGTTATGACTTTGGACCCAAGGGGGTCTCAGACGCCAAAGACTATGTAGTCTGGCCTAAAGTGGTGACCTATGGTTGCAGGCTACACAATGATATAGCGCTCAATATATTTTTATGATTTTGATATTTTCATGATTTTATTGCCCTTAAACATGACATTGTCGATTGTGCACACCTGATTAGAGTTAAATCAGATGTTATTTATATATGATTATGATTCTTCTATGACTTCTCTACTTTAGTTTTAATAACACTGTTATACTCGGATTGATTTATCAGAGAACTTAAATGTGAGATCATGCTTATGCTAATCAATTTATGCCTTATTTATCTATTTTGCTCTATGGATTTCATGTTACATGAAAGAATTAAAATAACTTTATATTTATTTCTACTTTGGCTTTTCATGGATAGTACAAACCTTGGAAAACTGAATTTATATATACTACATGTACAAACCCGCTCTATTTCTCCTAGATTTAGACTGTATGCCATTCACTAAGAATATTTGTTCTCACTTTTCTTTATTTTGCAACCCCTACCAGACATACTTGCACTGATGTTTGAGTTCACACCACACTAGTTGGAGGCTGGGCCAACAGAACTTTTTTGATGCTCAATTGCAGTAGAACTTGGTGTAGTACATGTACCAGACAATTCATTAGAGAGAGTGGCCTGTATTTGATTTTATAAACTTGTAGTTATCGTGGTTATGGTTTAGCTGATGTGGAAACGGTTTTCATTATTGCCTTGTGGATAAATAAGCCTAATTGCTTATGTTTAGTTACATATAGAATGCACATAACTATTCATAAGTAGCATAGATTTATTTGCAAGAATGCTAGTTAAGGGTTACAACAACCGTCATGTTGCTAAATTTTCCTCTCGGCAGTAGATGGTTGTTGCTCCGTTGTCCCGCCTGCTTAGGCAAAGGAGGGGCGTGACAACTAGTCCCGCTTGTGGAATTGTTCAGTTTCTTGCCATTGACTAAGTCACTGCCACTAGGGTTTGCAAAGAATTCAAGTGGCACTTGCCACACTTTTTTAGAGAGTAACTGATTTTAGAAGTAAAGACAAGATTTAGGATGGAAAGACTCATCAATCCAACTTGGACTAGTATTCAGTCCAATTCCAACAAAGACTATGATGTACTTGCTATGTTTATTGGATTGTGATGAACTTGCTAAAAAATTGCATGACAAGACTAATAGTCATATAGTCAACAAGATGGATTCTAGAGGGAAACAAGATAGTTGCTAACTATGGAAATGGATGAAAAGGGAAGAGTGGCAGTGGCTGCGACGTTGGGCTGTTAAGGCTGTTGTGATATACGTCACACCTTGCAACCACATTGGCCCATCAATATTAAAATTAACATTGGTTGTTTTATCTCAATCAAGCTTTTAATGTTATCACAGTTGAGGGAGTATTTAATGAAAAACTAATAGTTGAGAAAGGTTTATGAAATTTATAATTATCAGGACATTAATAAGGGTATTTAAATAATTTAACAGATTTTATTGACAGTGAACACTAAAATTAGTATGAATCATTAAATTAAAGAGTAATTAAATTTTTTTTAGCCAAAGATGTATCTGATGAAAAATTGATAGTTGGCAAAAGTTTAATGAAATTTACTCAAAATTAAATTACACCTTTTAGTTCCTCCAATGTCCATGAAGTGTTAGGGTCTATTTGGTTTGTGAAAATGTTTTCTCTTTTCATTTTTTATTTTCTATTTTCTAAAAACAATTTTCATTTTTAGATTTTCAAATTTTAGAAAATACATTTGGTTTGATTTGATTTTTTTGTTTTCAAAAAATGAAAATAATGAAACTATATTTGGTTTGCTCATTTTTTAGTAAATTGAAAATAAGGATTCAATTGAATGAAATCAAACTATTTGGGTTTTTGTCACGGCCCGACCCGGGCACGTGACCAGCTCTAGGGTCCACTAGCCCTAGTAAGCCTCGAAACAACCAATATAACAATTCAACACTATATAAACCATGGTGCGCTGTCCTCATACACGAATACCAAGATCTGTCTAAGAGTTCAAGAAAGCTAATATAAAATACAAGCGATAAATACAAAAGAAAATATGCCCATACATCGATAAAGCTGCAATTGCCTAACTCCGACTCTGGTATGCTAATTGAGACAAGAACAACAAATCAGATCTGAAAAATTAAAAACTGTAAGTCGTGAGACTTAGTGAGTATAGACAATACCTAGACTATATGTATTTGAGTATGCAACGTGTCTCAAACAAAAACCACACATGCAAGTAATCCCAGTGAACAGTAATATGTGAAATAAGCATGCGAAGTATCACAGTAAACAAACCATCATATCACATCCACTGGGTCAGGATATTCCCCGCACGCTACAGCAGCACACCGCCGGCTGGGCAAGTCCTCGATATCCCAAAATCGTCCTGACACAGAAACTGAGGCACTCCTCGTACGCCACGGCCCACCGTCCGTCAACTGAGCCTGCCAACCCAGACATGTCATCAATGTGCACATCATACTCGCGGCCCCTGCTGCCTCAACGAGGACTCAGGCCGACTCACCACTGCACACTACGAGTCATCGTACGTCCAGTCGAGCTCCTTCCATCCCAAATCACATCACGTAGTACCATTCTCACACATAGGACACAAACAGGTATACATATGCATATACGGTTCATATTCCAAATCTCATAACAACATATCAATACAGCTCACTAATAGTACACAAGGATACATACATAGTCCATATACAATTAAGAAGTCATATAATCATCATGCCAATAAAACAGTATGGAAACACAAGCATAGAAAAGGTATCGTCACTCACAGTACAAAAATCGAGTCAAGAAAGAAGTCCCAATCACCCTCACCCGTCTCGCAGATCCAGGTGTACCTCCTCAGACGTATCTGAAAAACAAAACCACACAGAAACATAACCAACCTCAAACTCGGTACAAAAAACAAGCCCCGTAGCCTCAAACCGGGCTCAAATAAAAAATCGACACTTTGGCATGCATCTCAAGACATCAAGACTGGCCACTGGAACCTATGTGACTCTCAACACACAATAAACCAGCTCAAAACCCTCAATCAAAACAGAACTACTCTCCACAGTCTACTAAACACAGCGAACTGGCCTCTAAAGACCCCCAAACCGGCCTAGCCAGCCTAAAACTACCTCAAGCTCAACTCAAACGGGCACAAAACCCTCGAAAATGGATTCAGAGGCCCTAAAAACCCTAGGAACCAATCTAAACCGGCCAAAAATGACTCAAACCAACCCTGAACCCGCCAAGATTTCAAACCTTAATCGTTGGCACGCAAAACGAGGCCAGTTCACCTTGAACCAGACCTCCAAAAATCATCAAACTTTACAGTTATCTAGGTTTCCATGTGTTGGACCAAGAACGGTCCAAACTCTCCAAGAACCTGCCCAAAAACCCTGAACCAGTCGCCCGAAGGAAATACAACTAAACCGGTCGGTTCACCTCAAACCGATCACCCAAAATTTCCCGAATCCACTTGTTTGATAGGTTTCATCCCCCCAAATCCAGAACCGGTCAAAAAACCAAATTCCAAGTTGAATTGGCCACTGAACCGGCCGGTCAACCATCTGGCCGGTTCAATCAAAACCCCTCTTTTTTTTTCCAAGCCGGTTCGGCTTGAGCTGCCAACCTAGCGGCTCGGCTCGGCTAGGGCCGGCCCAAACTTTTTTTTTTTTTCTGGCCCGTGGGCCAAGCCCACGGGCCCATGGTCCAGCCGGGCCGCACCCGGCCCAGCTGTCAACCCAGCCCACGATAGGACCCGGACCCTGTCTGGGTCCTTCCTTCTTCACTCGGAAATCGGCAGAAGGCAGCTCCGGACACTGTTCCTATTAGGCTTTTCAGAAAATTCGACTTTAGTCCTTCAACTCTGTCCATCCTCAATTTCAGTCCCTGAGAAGAATTTTGGTTCAATCCTCTAATTTTCCAATTCCCTCACTTTGCCCCCTAGTTTGTTAAAAGCGGGTTATTACATTCTTCCCCCCTTAAAAGAAATTCGTCCTCGAATTTAAGACAAAGGAAAAGATCACGTACCGAAAAGGTGAGGGTACCTCCTGCACATGATTTTCTCAGACTCCCAGGTAGCTTCCTCTGCAGTCTGACTTCTCCAAAGCACTTTAACTGAGGATACATCATTCGATCGAAGTTGCTTAATCTGACAGTCTAAAATAGCTACCGGCTCCTCCTCGTAAGACAAATCCTTATCCAACTGGACATCCTGCGAAGAAATCATGTGCGACAGATCTGGTACGTACTTCCTCAACATAGACACGTGGAAGACGGGGTGCACCATCGACAACTCTGGAGGAAGAGCTAAACGATAAGCTACTACTCCCACTCGATCCAGAATCTCGTATGAGCCGATGTAACGGGGGCTGAGCTTCCCTTTTCTGCCAAACCTGACCACGCCTTTCATCAGGGAAACCCTCAAGAAGACATGATCTCCAACTGCAAACTCCAAAGGGTGACGTCGGTGGTTTACATAAGCCTTCTGTCTGCTCTGAGCTGCAGACAGTCTATCTCTGATCAGCCGCACTCTATCCTCTGCATCTCAAACCAAGTCGGTCCTAATAAGCTCAACTCCCCAGCCTCACACCATCCAATCAGAGATCTGCATTGCCTGCTGTACAAAGTCTCGAACGGCACCATCTGTATACTGGATTGATAGCTATTATTATACAAAAATTTGACCAAGGAAAGGTACTGACTCCATCCTCCTCCGAAATCCATAACACAAGCTCGCAGCATGTCCTCCAAGATCTGTATCGTCCTCTCTGACTATCCATCAGTCTGCGGATGAAATGTCGTACTCAAGTCCAATCAAGTCCCCAAGGCCTCCTGAAATGCCCTCCAAAACCAGGAAGTAAACTAGGATCCTCTATCAGATATAATGACAAAGGCATTCCATGTAGTCTCACAATCTCATCCACATAAAGCTGAGCATACTGCGTCACACCATAGCTAGTCTTAACCGGAAGGAAGTGCGCGGTCTTGGTTAGTTGGTCAATGATAACCCATACAGAGTCATACCCTCCAGTAGTACGGGGCAGTCCTGTCACACAATCCATGGCGATGCCCTCCCACTTTCACTCTGGTATCTCTATCTGTTGATGTAGCCCCGCTGGTCTCTGGTGCTCGCCTTCACCTGCTGACAAATTAGGCATCTCGAAACGAAGTCAGCTACATCCCTCTTCATCCCCTCCTACCAATAGAACTGTCTCAGATCCTGATACATCTTGGTGGCACCAGGGTAGATAGTGTATCTAGAACTGTGTGCCTCTGACAAAATTGTCTGTCGTAAGTCACCCACATCAAGCACACATAATCGGCCCCCACATCGAAGCATCCCCTCAGCGTCTACCTAAAACTTCGTACTCTTACGCTCTCGAACCTTCTCCTTCAGCTCGCATAGTCTAGCATCCTTATCCTGGTCCTCCCCGATCCTATCAATCAAAGACGGCTGTGTGTCAACATTCGCCCGATATCCTCTATTTCTAGCTGTACCCTGTCACTCTGTAAGCTATGCAGTGCCGCTATCAGAGGTCGTCTCATCGGAGCAATGTGAACCAAGCTCCCCATGGACTTCCTACTCAAAGCATCAACTACCACATTCGCCTTTCCCGGGTGGTATAAAATCATACAATCATAGTCCTTAAAGAACTCCATCCACCTTCGTTGTCTGAGGTTCAAATCCTTCTGATCAAAACTATACTTTAAGCTCTTATGATCTGTATATACCTCACACGGCTCGCCATACAAGTAATGCCTCCAGATCTTAAGCACAAAAACCACCGCCGTAAGCTCCAAATCATGGGTGGGGTAGTTCTGCTCATGCCTCTTAAGCTATCGAGAGGCATAAGCAATCACTCCTCCGTGCTGTATCAGAACACATCCCAATCGTATTCGGAGGCATCACAATAAACAGAAAATCTGCCCGTCCCTACGAGCAAAGCAAGTACGGGTGCAGTGGTCAAACAATCCTTGAGCTTCTGAAAGCTCTCCTCGCATGCCTCGGACCACTAGAACTTAACCCTTTTCTGAGTCAATCTAGTCAACGGAATGGCTAACCTTGAGAAGTCCTGTACGAATCGTTAGTAATAGCCAACTAGACCCAGAAGCTACGAATCTCTGTGACAGATGACAGTCTCGGCCATCGCTGGATAGCCTCAATCTTGTGAGAATCAACTGTAATCCCATCTCTAGACACGATATGCCCCAAAAACGCTACACTGTCGCACCAAAAATCACACTTCGAGAACTTAGCGTATAACTAATGGTCCCTCAAAGTCTGCAAGACCTCTCGTAAGTGCACGCTATGCTCGTCCTCACTCTTCAAATACACCAAAATATCGTCAATGAAGACAATCGCAAATCTATCCAAGAAGGCTCGAAACACCCTGTTCATCAGGTTCATAAAAGCTACAAGGGCATTCGTCAGCCCAAAAGATATAACCAAGAACTCATAATGCCCATACCGGGTCCTAAAAACAGTCTTGGGAATGTCCTCCTGTCGAATCCTCAACTGATGGTACCCGGATCGCAGATCTATCTTAGAAAGTGACTAGCTCCACTCAACTAATCAAACAGATCGTCAATCCTCGGTAACAGGTACCGGTTACGCACCGTAACCTTATTAAGCTGTCGATAGTCGATACAAAGTCTCAGAGAGCCATACTTTTTCCTAACAAACAAAACTGGTGCTCCCCAAGGAGAAGTACTCGTCCTGATAAAAACCCTGTCCAAAAGGTCCTAGAGCTGCTCTTTAAGCTCTCTGAGCTCTGCTAGAGCCATACGATATGGAGGTATAGAAATCGGTTGAGTGCCAAGCAACAAGTCAATACAAAACTCTACCTTCCTACTGTCGCCAAAAACCCCTGACATCCCTGTCAAAGCAATCGCTAAACTCTCAAGTACGAGATAACGGGAGCTAGAGTCAACAACTAATCCCCCTGGTAAACGCACAGTGACTCACCCGGTGCCTCAAAGCGCACTGTCTTATAGTGATAGTCTAACGTGGCATAACACGATGCCAACCAATCTATACCGAGGATCACATCAAACTCCAACATAGTGAGGAGAATTAAACTCACTACAGACTCTCTGCCGGCTACACTAATCAGGCAAGGCCCAAAGACTCGCATCACTAGAACGGACTCCCCAACCGGGGTCGCTACAGAAAATGAACTCTCAAAAAGGTCCGACTGCCTACCAAGCCGTGTCGAGAAACTCTCAGACACATAAGAATACGTGGATCCCGGGTCAAACAACATGTACGCATCCAAAGAACACACAGAAATCATACCAGTGATCACCACGTTAGACGCTTGAGCATCCTGACGTGTCAATGCATATACCCGTGCATGTCCCCGGCCTCGACCTCGACCCCTGTCCCTAGTCCCACGACCTCGGAAACCCGATGACTCTGCCCCAGAATGACCCTGAGTTGGCTGTATGACTCCTGCAGCCAACACGGCCTCAAAAGAAATGGGACAATCCCTGAACAAGTGTCCTGGTCATCCGCAATGAAAACAAGTCCCTGACATCTGGGCGTCCCGTGGGGAATGGCAGTCCCTAGCCCTATGGCCCTGCTGGCCACATTTGAAACAAGCTCCAGTACCTTAGGCAGTATCCTGTGAACGTGGGCAGTCTCTGCTCACATGGCCCTGTTGGCCACAACTATAGCAAGTAACAGACAGACTGCGTGCTGAACTACAACCACCTGATGCAGCGGTACTGGCTGAAGACTGCCGGCTGGAAGAACCCCCCATGCCCATGTCGTCGATGTCCTCGATATGATGATCCTCTCCGAGAACTGCTGCCGCCAAAAGACCCCTCCGTCCTAGCCCTCTTAGCTGAATCCTTGCGAATATGTCCAGCTACCGCCCTCCCTCCAGGGCAAGTGCACACTCACCGCACGAGCATAACTAATCGTCCCTATCTGGGATCCCATGGAGCTGAATAATGAATCAGACAACCCTCTAATAAACCTCGTGACTCGTGCCCTATCATCAGTAACATGAAAGGTAGCATATCGAGACAGACGAGTAAACTGCTCCTCGTACTCTACCACAGACATCCCTGGCCTCTGCACCAATCTCTTAAACTCAGAGGTCAAAGCTGCTACCCTACTGCTAGGCATAAATCGCTTAGGAACTCCCTCCGGAACTCCTCCCAAGTCAAGGGGGCAACACCCGTCGGTCTCATCTCTATCAATCAGTCTTACCACGATCGAGCTACACCCCTGAGACAAAAAAATGTCAACTACACTTGTCTCACCTTGGAACACTACAAAATCTGGAACAGATCGTCCAATTAATGCTAGAACTCGTGTAGGTCCTCCTGCATCCCTACTCCAGTAAAGGTGGGAGGATCCATCTTAAGGAAGTCTCTGAAATAACAGTCAAATCCTGTCTGCTGCGCTACTGGGACTGCGGTCGTGGATACAGTTCGGGTCCCTACTGGCGTACTAGCTGGAGCTGGCCCCTCTAGCACTACCCCCTGGCGCAATCGTAGTACTCGACTATCCTCCGCCTGATGCCTACTGCCTCCTCTCGCTCGTACTACCCCAGAAATATCTGCTACTGCTCTCCGCAACTCCCAAACCTCCGCCATGAGTCCAGTCAATAAGTCTGCTGGAACTATCACACTCAGTCTCACAGCTGAATCTCGAGCCTGCCTAATACCTCCCACGACCTCTCTCTCGTCCTCTCCCACTAATCGGGGGTGGGGCCAACACACCTACGGCCTCCCTCGAAACCCCGACATCAGTAGCCTCACGAGAATCCATGGGCATCTCATCCATCGTCACAAGTACATCCCTCAGCGAGTCCATCTATATACAGAAGACAAAGATTAGAGAGATTATCAAGGATTCGGGCACACAAAGGAATTGAAAAGCCAACGCCAAACACATCCTAAAAGGTCTTCAGCAGTCCTTTCATTATGAAAGTGGGGCCCTCACCCTCATAATAAAAGCACTAATGAAGAACCCCGCTCCCTTTTTACTCTCAGAAAACCTATAGCTCTGATACCACTCTGTCATACCCAGACCCGGGCACGTGACCGGCACTAGGGTCCACTAGCCCTAGTAAGCCTCGAAACAACCAATATAACAACTCAACACTATATAAACCATGGTGCGTTGTCCTCATACACAAATACCAAGATCTGTCTGAGAGTTCAGAGAGCTACTCTAAAATACAAGGGATAAATACAAAAGGAAATATGCCCATACATCAATAAAGCTGCAATTGCCTAACTCCGACTCTGGCACGCTAATCGAGACAGGAATAGCAAATCAAATCTGAAAAATTAAAAATTGTAAGTCGCGAGACTTAGTGAGTACAGACGACACCTACACTATACGTACTAGAGTATGCAACGTGTCTCAAACAAATACCACACATATGCAAGTAATCCCAGTGAACAGTAATATGTGAAATAAGTATGCAAGTATCACAGTAAACAAACCATCATATCACATCCACTGGGCCAGGATACTCCCTGCACCCTAGGGTAGCACACCACCCGCCGGGCAAGTCCTCGGTATCCCAAAATCGTCTTAATACGAAAATCGAGGCACTTCCTATACGCCATGGCCCACTGTCCGTCAGCTGAGCCTGCCATCCCAGACACACGTCATCAATGTGCACATCATACTCACGGCCCCTGCCGCCTCAACGAGGACTCAGGCCGACTCACCACTGGACACTACGGGTCACCGTACGTCTAGTCGAGCTCCTTCCGTCCCAAATCACATCACGTGGTACCATCCTCACACATAAGACACAAACAGGTATACATATGTATATACGGTTCATATTCCAAATCTCATAATAACATATCAATACAGCTCACTGATAGTACACAAGGATACATACATAGTCCAGATACAGTTAAAAAGTCACATAATCATCATGCCAATAAAACAGTATGGAAACACAAGCATAGAAAGGTATCGTCACTCACAGTACAAAAATCGAGTCAAGAAAGAAGTCCCAATCACCCTCACCGTCTTGCCGATCCGGGTGTACCTCCTCAGACGTATCTGAAAAACAAAACCATATAGAAACATAACCAACCTCAAACTCGATACAAAAAACAGGCTCCGTAGCCTCAAACCGGCTTAAATCCAAAATTGACACTTTGGCACACATCTCGAGACATCAAGACTGGCCACTAGAACCTATGTGACTCTCAATAAACCAGCTCAAAACCCTCAATCAAAACAGAACTACTCTCCACAGTCTGCTAAAACACAGCGAACTGGCCTCTAAAGACCCCCAAACCGGCCTAGCCAACCTAAAACTACCTCAAGCTCAACTCAAACAAGCACGAAACCCTTGAAAATGGATTCAGAGGCCACAAAACCCCTAGGAACCAATCTTAACCAGCCAAAAATGACTCAAACCAGCCCTAAACCGGCCAAGAATTCAAACCCTAATCGCTGGCACGCAAAACAAGGCCAATTCACCTTGAACCGGACCTCTAAAAATTCATCAAACTTCACAGTTATCTAGGTTTCCATGTGTT
>CAJVSB020000321.1:0-59684 GCA_911865555.2 Thlaspi arvense
CCCCTTGACTCACAAAACTATACAACTGTTGATGGGTGCTGTTTCCTGCCACAAACCGAAACAGAGAAACCCAGACAAGAAACGGCACCAAACAGAGCATGGCCCGAGCCGTTCCTTGCTACACCCATTTGCGACTAGCTCGTGAATGCTGGGTCGCCTCGGGATTAGGAGTTCAAGGGCTTGACGTTGGCCCGAAACTGTGAGCCGCAGGAGGTGCAAGGAAGCCCGACCCGGCTATGTACAGCAAGTAAGGGAGTTGACTGGGTCAACTGGGAGTTTAACGGTAGCAAAGTTCAAACTCCCTCGGAGGTTGCCAATGCCTTAGGAGGTCTTCTGGACGTGATGCCTCTGGAGCTTCCAAAGTTCTGATATCCAAAGGGGGAGGAGATCACTCCAGGGAGTTGAATGGAAGAGTCAAGTCGGCATGCAGGCAACCCAAGAGTGAAACGGGATCCCGCAGTGCAGGGAGTGCTTCACGTTCGGTGATACCTGGAGCAAGGGGACCTCCATGGGGAAGGGAGTCCATGGAAAGACAGCCAGGGCTGGGTTGCTTAAGGTTCTGCCTCAACTGAGCACCATGAATGCGGGAAACGACTGGAAGTCCGAGGTGCTCGATGGTGATGGCGTACCAGTTGGGTACCTAGCAGAAGAGCTGGGTCCCTCCACACGGACCTGGAGGGGACCCGAAAGACTGAACAGAGGGTAGGGACCGTGGGTCTCGACCCCAACTTGAAGGAAGGCGGACGGCTGACCGGGTTGGCACAGTCACTTGGTTAGGGGCGTAGTAGGGCACAGGGATCAAATGTTTTGATCCCAACCCAGAGACAAACGATCTTTCGGCTTCAGAGGATGGGCAAGCCGACTTGGGGGAGACGAACCAGCTGGGTAGCAGGCAACGGTGGACTCCGTGGAAGACAAACTCAAGAGTTGGGCCGTGGAGTGGCCTGGCAAGTCGCCGGGTTGTAGATCAAGTGGCGTACATGGGCAGCAGGCCCTTGCGAGCCCATGAAGCACAGAAAGCCAAAGATAGAGGGTCGATGGTTAAGTTTGGGGCGACGGACTGTCCCGGCCAAGCATGCCAACCTTGGCCACAGTTACAATGGCTAGAGGAGGCTCAGGCGCGAGGCGGCCAGGACAATGGGAGTTGGTCTTGGGCGGGATTCTGCCCCTGAAGTGGAGTTGGCGGAAGACCAAACAGAATCGGCTGGGGAGATAGCCAAGCCCCAAGAGAGGCCAAGTTGGAACCGAAGAGACGGACTTCTCCGATGTCGATGAGTGCGTTGACGGAACAGCTGGGGAGCTTGTCACGACCCGTGAGCTCACAAGGCAAGCCAACGGGTTGCAACGCACCCGGATGGCAAGGCGAGGCCTGACCCACATGAGGGACGGGTTAAACTCAAGTGGGGAGGCACGGCCCAAACGAAACCGGACCAAATTGAAGTCAAGGAATCTGGTTCGTTGAGAAGGACAAAGGCCGGCGCGAAATTGACGGACTTGCGGGAAAAGCGTTAGCGGGAGTTTTGGGTCTCTGAACTTGCCAGAGGGAGACGTGTTGGAAAAATAAGGAAAGAAATTACGAATTTAGAGACGAGTCTATGACTTAATTATGAGATTTTTTATTGCTAGTCAAAAATCATTCAATACAAAGTTTTAAATAATATTAAGAGAGCAACAAAAAATACGAAAAAATACAAACATAAACCCACGACTAACAAACTGACTAACAAGAAAATATTTTAAGAAACATATGCTCCACAAAATCAGTCACTTCCATTTTGAATCATTCTCTCAACACTCCCCCTTGACTCAAAATCACGTACTCTCAACTGATATCTGTAAAATTGATGCTTGAACTACGAAGAAGATTTTGTAAAAATATCAGCTGTTTGCTCATTGGTGCCACAAAATTTCAGCATAATTTTGCCATCAGCTATCAACTTCCGAATGAAATGATAATGCACATCGATATGCTTAGTTCTTCCGTGAAAAGCAAGATTCTTAGCCATTGCAATTGTGGATTGATTATCACAAAATATCTTGGTGGCTTCCTTTTGCTCAAGACTAAAATCAATAAGAAGTCTTCTGAACCATAAAACTTGTCACGTTGTTGAAGTTGCTCTGCATACTCTGCTTCGGATGATAACAGAGCTACTGTTTCTTGTTTTCTTGGACTCCATGTAACTGCTCCAGAACCAAAGCTGAAAATATTACCAGAAGTGCTCTTTCAATCATCTAAACATCCTGCCCCAGTCACTATCAGTAAAACCAATCAATCTGAAATTTGATACTTTGCAATACCAAATGCCAAAATTCACAGTCCCTGCAACATATGGAAGAATCCTTTTTGCTACTCCAAAGTGTTGTTTTGCAGGACTATGCATAAATCTAGACATGACACTAACAGAGAAAGCAATGTCAGGTCTAGTGTGTATTAGATAATTTAAACCACCAATTAAACTTCTAAATAATGTAGAATTAATTTTCCATCATCACTTTGCACAACCTCAAGTCCCAAAAAATATTACAACAACCCAAATCTGTCATCTCAAAATTTCTTAACATACAGGACTTAAAATCATCAATTAAGGACTTTAAGGAACTCATATAAATCATGTCATCCACGTAAAGGCAAATCACCAAAAATTTCCATTACCTTGCTTCTTCAAATACAGAGTAGGCTCATTTTCACTTCTAGGGAATCTGCTGTCCTGAAAAAAATGAATCAATCTTGCTATACGAAGCCCGTGGTGCTTGCTTTAGCCCGTAGAGAGCTTTTCTTAACTTGGAAACTTTGTTTTCACTGCCATTAACAACAAAACCTGGAGGTTGTAAAACATAAACCTCCTCTTCTAAATCACCATTTAAAAAGGTAGATTTTCACATCAAATTGATACACAGGCAATTGTAACTGAGCAGCCAATGCCAAAAAAATTCTTAAAGTTTCAAATCAAGCTACAAGAGAAAACGTCTATTCAAAATCTATACCTTGATGTTGTGAGTATCCCTTTGCCACAAGACAAGCTTTTGTGTTTTTGGATGCTTCTGTCAGCATTATACTTTGTTCGAAACACCCACTTGAGCCCTACAACATTCTTACCTTCTGGAACATCAACTAACTCCCATGTTGAATTTCTTTCGATAGCTTGCATCTCTTCTACCATAGCAATTTGCCACTCAAGTTGTTCTACAGCTTCTTCAAAAGAAGTTGGGTCAATGACTAATAAAGCAAAGTTACATGTCTCATAAATTTCTTTGAGAGATTTGTATTTTTTTGGTGGTGTTTCATTACTGCTACTAGAGGAGTTGGACGTTGGAGATTCTAAACTAACAGGACTTGTATTGTAATTACCACCTGGTGATGAAGGAGCTGAACTTACTGGTTGTCCAACTTTGAAATCTGCAGGAACCAGTTTTTTCATGCCTTCCTTATCAAAACTCCACTTCAAATTTTCTTCTTCATTGAACACAACATCCTTGCTAATTATTACTTTGCCACTTTTAGGATTATATAGATGATATGCTTTGGATTGAGGACTATAGCCAATGAAAATGCATTTTTCAAATTTTTCATCAAGTTTAGAACGAGAATTAATCAAAGCATATGCTATATAACCAAAAACTTTTAAGTGGCTTACATGAGGCTTCTTACCCATCCAAGCTTCATAAGGTGTTTGATTAAGAACTGCCTTTGTTGGTGAGATGTTCAAAAGGTACACTGCTATTGCAACTGCATTTCCCCAAAATTGGTCAGGAAGTCCTTTCGCTTTTAATAAGCTTCTGGCCATTTCCACCACCATTCGATTTTTTTGTTCCACAACGCCATTTTGTTCTGGGGTGTGTGGTGCTATAAGTTCCCTATGAATGCCATTCTCATCACAAAAATAGTGAAATCATTAGATAAAAATTCACCACCACAATCAGTTCGAAGTGCTTTTTTGCTTCTCCCACTTTGCTTCTCCACTAGTGCTTTAAATTTCTTAAAATTCTCAAAGGTTTTAGATTTGAATTTCAAGAAATAACCCAACTCACATGGCTATAGTCATTTGTAAATAGAAAAAAATAGCAACTTCCACCAAGTGACTCCATTTTCATAGGACCACACAAATCAGCATGCACATGCTCAAGACAATCAGAAGCCCTCCATGATTTTCCAACAGGAAATGACCTCCTACTTTGCTTCCCATACACACATCCCTCACAAAAATAAAGTTCACTAATTTTCGGCAAGCCAACAACCATTTCTTTCTAACTTAGAAGTTTCAAACCATTCACATTCAACTGCCCATAACGTAAATGCCATAAATTAGCTTTAGTATTTCTCCTAACAACTAAGGCTTTGCTCACATCATTTGAGACATTAAAGGGAAACATCCTATTTTTTGTCATTTGAACAGTTGCTATGGTCTTACTAGATTTTTTATCACGAATAACACATGAATCATCATCAAAAACATAATGGAATATCCACTAGTTATCAGCTGTCCAATACTCAATAAGTTGTGAGCCAAACTAGGGACAAATTGCACATTATAAAGAAGTTTAACGTCACCTTGCGTAGTTCTAATAGCAATTGTACCTTTCCCTTCCACTTTCATTTGCTTGTCATACCCAAGCCGAACCTCCCTTTTTTGTGGCTCATCAAGCTCTTTGAACAATGCCTTAGTTCCTGACATGTGGTTGGAGCATCCACTGTCCAAAAACCATACATCTTTGCTATTGATGTCATTTTGAATCAATGAATGGGCCATGAATAGCTTGCTTTCCTTTTCAACCTTTTCTGTAAAATTTGCTTGCTTCTATTCTTATTTCTATTTGGTCTGGCAATTAGCTTCTTTGTGCCCCCATTTGCTGCAATATCTGCATTGGATTGAGCTCTTGTACTAACAACTTATTGAGTTCCAAGCTATTCAACAACAGTCTCTAGTTTCTTATATACCATATTATATTACTCTCAGAAATCGATAGGAAACAGGATATCATAATTAAGTATAAAGCTTCGGCCTCTACGTGACCAACTTGAAAGCCGAGTAGGAAAATATTAATTGAACAAGAGAAAGGTGAAACAGCTGTGAGAGTTTTACCTAGCTGTAATGCTAATTTAATGGGGAGGTTAGTTGATTTTTTAATTTTTATGTCAAATAATAATTTCTATTAATCTGTCAAAGTTCAATGTTGAAATAATAACATATAAATTCTCATTAACTATTACCATTAAATTAATTAAATAAGACGATGAATTCACTAAAATTACTTAATTCGGTACGATAATTTCAAGATATCTTTGGTATTTTCTTGAAATAGGAATATATTTGGTACCAACATAACCAAGTCTTCTCCATTTAAATCTACTTTACAACTAACTAATATTTAAAAAATAAGTTACAATTTGAAAGTACCGTTGGCGTATAATAACCAACTTTTGAACAAGAAGGGATCAAGTCAACGAATTAACATAATAATAAATGGTTAAGACTCTGTCAAACCATCAATAAAATCTCACCATATGTTTAATTATCTCCCGTATATTTATTTTATTTTTTAATAATGCTATTATGTTAATGCAAATTGCCTTGAGAACATAAATAAAAAAAACAATTGATGGTTACCTAAGCATTGTTATGACGAGGTACTGTTTTAAGAATTATTAATGATGAAAACAATTGATAGTTACCTAAGCATTGTTCTGACGAGGTACTGTTTTAAGAATTGTTAATGATGAGATCACCCTCTTTGATTTTGTCAGTGACTCGATTGCATTTGTTCGGGTTTCCTACATTTATTTTGAAGATTTCAAACAAGACAGATTAAGGGGTTGGAAAGTTTCAGCTAAACTGCTTCTTGTAGGGGAAGTTTAGCTTTAGCTAAACCCTATCCCATTTTTTTAAAAAAAAAGAAATTAGAAATTATTTTGTAAAGTATAATTTTTTTTTTCAAATAAATTGAACATTTGCTTTTTAGTATCCACTTTTACAAATTCAATAAAATCAAATAACTGAACTCATGCCAAGATCTTTGAGGTACACTTTTTTGAGGGTGAGACTTTTACCTTGAGTTTTAATGGTACACCATTATGATATGATATGATATATATATATATATATATAGAGAGAGAGAGAGAGAGAGAGAGAGTGAGGGAGGGAGGGAGGGAGAGAGAGCGATTCTTCTATTTGATGTTGCATGTCGTCACAGGGAAGCATGGTGGGTTTTGAAGTCCTCCCAGGGAACTAGAGTCTGACTTGTGAAAAATTTTGCAACAAATGGTTAATTATTTAATTTTTGATTTTTATTTTTGTATTTTATCATATTGTAATAATATTTACAATAATATATATATATATAACATATTTATAATATTAATATAATATCATAACAATTGTATAATTAGTAAAATATGAGAAAAAATTATAGTACTATATATATATTTTTTAATAAAAATTACGTTAGTTAGTCGATGAAAATTACGAATTTACCCTCGTAATATTTTATTTTGCAAGAATCATCGAGTCACTTGTTAAAAGAGAACAATGACAGGTCAATACAGCTGTTAAAAGTTGACAGTTGAAAAGAGAGAGAGCTTATATTTGGATCGGCTTGTTAAAAAGTCTCCCCCACCTCTCTCTCTCTCTCTCTCTCTCTCTCTCTCTCTCTATATATATATATATATATATTCTTGCAAATAAACATGACATTTAAAGTTAGAGTTTGTTCAATGCCCTATATTTTTGGGAATTTGAGATTTAAATTATCAAAAACTTGGAAAATTTTTGTGTTCTACATAATTTGAAATTCTATGATTCAACTTCTGCGTTTCTCGAGATATTTGAAATATCTAAAAATTCAATAACTTTGAAATGAAAATATCTTAATTTAATACTATTTTCAAATCTCTAAATTAAATCTGTTGTTAAATTTCCTTAGATAAAAAAAAAAAGAAATTCTGTAAGCTTTCAAATTTATGTGAGTATTTTTTTCCATAAAAACATTTTTAGATACTAATTAAACATGATAGGTAACCGGAGGGCAAATTTATGGGCCCAGTCTATTAACTTTGAAGCACAAATTTATTAATTGAACAGGAGAAAATGGAAATAGTGGTGGGAGTTTTACTTAGTTCTAGCCCTAATTTAATCGAGAGGTTAGTTGATTTTTCAATTTTTATATCTAATAATAATTATATTAATTTGTCAAAGTTTACTTCAACATTAAAATAATAACATACGTTCACATTAACTGCTTGTATTATATAGCAAAAATTCTAAGCAAATAGATACATATAAATTAATTAAATAACACGAGCTAATCCAATCAAATTACTTAATTCTATAAAATAATTCTTGAAATTGGAATAAGTTTGATAGCATATTTTGAAAGCTTATTGATCTTCTTTATCTAATAAGCGCAGAATTTACGTTGAAACTGGTTGTAAGAAATGACTAATATTTGAAAAATAAATTACAATTTAAACTTACCCTTTGAGAAAAGTAAATATCACCTTATGTTTAATTATCTCCCATATATTTATTTTATATTTAATAATGTTATTAGGTAAATGCAAATTGGCATGAGAACATAAATATAAAACAATATGATAGTTACCTAAGCATTGTTATGATCAGGCATTGTTTTAGAAACCTCATTAGTGATGAGGTCACTCCTCTTTGATTTGTCCTCGTCTCCCTACATTTATTTAGAAGATTTCCTTTTCATTTAGGTGGCACATAAGAAAGATGACAGTGTCAATAATTAAATTAAAGTATGATTAATACAAGTAACTAACATCTCATTATCTTTAAGTAAAACATTGACTAAATACATTTCCCAATTACACAAGACGAGGGCTCTTAAAATTGAAAATTAAGGATTAAGTAAAATTCGTTGACTTAAAATTAGGCCTATTTTTAATTAGTATTCAAATTCAATTGAGTTAAAATTAAATTTTATCCCATGCGTGTAATTTAAAATATCTAAATCGTTTAATTATTATAATATATTATCTTACAAATGCTAACATTATATAATTTGAAAATTAGTTGAAATTTCAAAAGACTGAGTTGATACTGATTCTTAGTTTCTACTGACACCCCATGGTTAAAGACTAATTATACAAAATTCACTAAAGATAAAAAGAAGATTCAAGCTGTCTGTGTGTGTGTGCGTGTGTGTGTGTAGGTCGTCTACAATGTGATTTAGATCTGCCAAGTGAGCAATTATTGCTTTTGAATAGTTGAGACAGCTTCCAGATGAATCATGCATCTTGAGAATTAAATCTACCACCAATCCCATTATTTAAATCATGTTTAACTTTGCACATGAAATTCTAATTTTCTGCTAAACAACCCTTGATCTCTCCTTGTTAATATCCTATTAAAAACATCATCGCCGTCTCTTTCATCTTCATCTGTTCTCAATCAAAATTAATTTTCACATAACCATTCGCAATATGGATCCATTTGCATGTAAATAGAATATTAGGAGGGAATCTTACTCAATATGTTTTTGACAGATCATTGCCTATCAGAAATTTTTAACATTAAAAAAATTAAAATTTATTTTTTGTTGGATTACTCTATTGGAAACATTTTTTCCAATGAATTTCCTTCTTTTTTAATGGGTTTTCCATCAAAAAAGTTTCCCAATAGAAAGACCGTTAGAAATCCGACGATTTTTACATCCGTCAATAATGTTTTATCAGAAATTAAGTAATTTCTTGTAATGTCAGGTTTTTACCTTTTGGTTTTATCGCTTACTACGTGTTTACTAATTGCCGTAGATGTTTTATATTTGCCTTCAAGAAAAACTTTGTTTCTACTATTTCATGCAAGCCTAGGCCGTTGTCCATAATGTCTCTCTTTGTTCAATAGCTTTGAGGTAAATTCCCTGGTCCATTCAAACCACTTACCCTTCTTATCAGCAGAAATGTCGAAACCTACGAGCTGCCCAAACGTCTTTAGCAAGACTGGTGTTGCGCAGTAAGTCATGAACGTATTCCTACTTTTTACCATAAACCACAGAAATTGAACCAATGGGAATTCTCCGCAACTTCTGGTTGGACTTCATAAGAACAATTAAGTTTGATTTCCCGGCAAACATTTTTGTTTTGGTCGGAATGTTAAGTTCCGTATTTGCTTCCAAAATTTCTAACTAGCCAGCCTCATCCTTACTTTGCATTTCATAAATCAAATAGTACGCAGAAATTTTAGTAAATCCTTGATTTTGTGTAATAACATATGGTTCTATCTAAATCCCCTTTTGGTGAGATCGAATTCTACATATAATTAAGTTTAACACCTTCCTTCAAAGAAAAGGATTTTATCAACCTTGTTTCCATTATGTACTGAGAGAGAGAGAGAGAGAGAGAGAGAGAGAGAGAGAGTATCATATAGATATCATATCTTGAAGTCTATATCACCGGTATGAGGAGGGGAAATATCTGCTTGAAGGAGACTAGTTTGGCAGCCAGCTAATTATCTTTCTACACATTAATGTCATCACCATTGCCCACTTGCCTTCATAGACGGCAGATTACTGTTTTTCCCTTGCTTTAGTGTTGTAATCAATTTCCAAGCTTATTCCAGCCCTAAGCCTCGATGAAAGATATGAGATCTCTTTAAAATCCATCCCACTCTTAAATTTTGCTAGTGAAGATTTCTTCATCACCCAACGAATTCTCCCGTCCTTGTTAGCTGCCCACCAATAATTGATAACCATTGTAGAAGTTTCTTGACAAATGATAACTCCTAATAAGCTATAATTTTTAGCATATTTTTAGTTGGATATATTGAATAGTCTGATGTATAATATACGATATTGTAGTGTAAATTGCAATTTTAATCTTTTTATCCCCTTAAATGATATGGATTTATTAGTGTATTTCTTATTATTTTTGAGATTATTTATTGAAGAAAAAATTTTTAGACCAAAATTTCAGGAAAAGTCCAACATTATAGACAGATTGTAGAGTCCAAAAATAAGCCCAATACTTAAAGTGAGCGTAATTATCTAACAATGTTATGAGCTATTGTAATACCCCTAATTTTGGAGCCAACTAAAGAAAAATTAGGAAAATGAGAACTTAATTGAGAGAAATAAAGGTTTTGGGACTCAAACAAAAGCATTAGGGCTCAGTTGAACAAGATTTCACTTTCAGGGGCCTGAATTGAAATACTTAGAAAATGTTAAGGGCCAGATCGCACATAGTCAAGAATCTAAGGACCAAGTTGAAAATAATCAAAAATCAAATTTTAGTTTATCTTTAAACTTCCAGATTTTGCAACCAGGATTATCAAATTTAATCAAATCAGAAGCTATTATCTCGAAATTTTAGCTATATATTATGCGACTAGAGGTGTAGATCAAAAGCTCTCAATCAATTTCTAAAAATTCATCCTCTAACTTGATCAACTTTGCAATTTTTGATCTACCTATTGTCTAACATTACCGAATCCTTTCAAGCTTAAATTCTACAAAATAAGCCACTTAAAAACCGATTAAAGCTGCTCATCGCCGTCGCCGACCTATTCTGACCACTATCATGGGCTTTGATTTTGCAATTTTGGAGGAATTTCCTAGTAAAACACTTGTTCCTTACATCGAGTTTTCTACAGACAAACAAGTTAGGGAGACAGACTTGATTAAGATCCGAGTTGGACTTCCTAGGCAAGACATGGACTGGCTGGGTTTATTGGTTTGGGCTGGGCCATTTAGGTCGAGCCCTTGGACTGGGTTGACAACCAGGTTTGGACTAGGTCAGGTGATATGGGTTTGGGTTCAAAAGTAAATCCGAATCCTCGATCCGGATCAATAGTTGGTTCAAGAGGACAGTAATTAGTTTGAGGCCGGTTTAGGGTTTGTTGGACTTGTTCAGGCTTATTAGCGACTGGTTCAATGTTTTGGACCATCGGTTCAGAACTTTGAGCCCCGATTTAATGATTTATTGGTTGGTCAAGGCTTATTCAGATGGGTTCATAGGTAGAATAGCTAGTTCAATATAGTAACAACCTGGTTTAGTGGATTTTAGACCAGTTCTATACATAAATAAAGCATGTTCAAGGCTAGTTCAATGGTTTATAGGCATGTTCAAGGCAAGTTCAACCTTCTAATGGTTGGTTCATGACTAGTTCATCACTTTAATTATTGGTTTTAAGGTTTAATAAATCGATTTTATATTTTATGAGATCGGTTCAAAACTTTAGTACTTGGTTTATGACTTATTTGTCCAATTCAGGACTTTAGTAGCCCAGATATGGGTATGGGCATGAAAATCTAGAATTCTATTCGGGTTTTTAATTGAAAATTATAATTATTAGATGCATTAGAAATAAAAAATAAGACATTTTATTGTTTTTATGATTTTAGAATATAATTATTAGATGCATTAGAAATCAACGAGCCCATGTCGCTTAAGATCAAATTTCTTGATTTCCGTTGGTTCAATGAGTAATAATATGAATTTATGAGTATTTATTACTTTTCGTATTTATTATAAATTTTGATTTTATACGATAAACTTAATTTTTGAAAAATTTAATTTAATTTGTCATAAATGCTTAGCAAGGGACATGTATGTAAATTTTGAAATTTGTTTGGAAAATTTTTTTATTATATGTTTGACTGTTTATATCTGTAAATGAGAAATTCTATTAAACTATTTTTGTTTATTTTTGATAAACTGTTTTAAGGGAGTTAAATATTTTAAAAATACTATAGCTAACGGTAATAGGCATTAAACTAGGTGCACTCTGACCTGTATTCCCAACTAGCAAGGGTGGTGCTAGACTCTCATGTTGGGCGACATGGGTATCTGATTTACAGTAGACTAAGATGTCGTCGTCCTGATTTACGGAAGACTAAGTGTCGTCGTCCTAATTTCTGATTTCTGTTATATTCTAGATTTCTAATTTCCTAAATTTTGGATAACTGATAAAATCTATTTTTTGTAAAATATTTGTTATATTTGTCATATTTGCCCCTTGTTCTCATAGATGCATGTTATTATTTACTGGATCTATCGACTCACCCTTTATTATTTTCAAATTTAGAGTTTAATATTCAATCGAATTCGGCTGCGTGAGGGAAGTCTGTTGCCTTGATACCTCACCTTCTTGATTATGTAAGTTAGTCATTTGATTTTAGTTTTCAATTGGACTTTTGTATTCCTAGGTTGTCTTAGTTTGGCTCTATTTGACTACAAACAGATTTTTTAATATACATATTATTTGGTTGGGATTTGAATTTAAATTTTGTTTTTGATTTTTATATAGTATTTTGATTTAGTTAAATTCTAAGTTATCTATTAGGCTTACGGGTAGAAATTTATTCTAACCTTGGCACTAGTCACGGATCCAGTTTCTCGGCTCGTGACAAAATTCATATTAGAGTTTTAGGTTATTTGTGATCAATGGAGCAACCATTCATCTATAGGGTCCTAACTATGATTATGAGTCGGCCATTTTCATAATCAAGATGTTATAAGAGAGTGGTTAGGAGTCTTTCCGACTTCAATTGTTAATTTGATCTTGCATTCATTCTTACTTTTGATATTTCATATTTTGTTTGAAATCTCTAAATAGATGGATGCTTCATAGAAGAATCCTATCCACAATCTTGAGAATGAAGGATCAATTATCCCAAAGACACCACCAGATAGATCGCTTTCCCCTCAGACCCCACGTGAGATACCACTGCCACACCAACACAGGGAAGGGGCCAAGGTGGAACTAGAGGTAGAGAAAGAGATAATGGGAGGACAACCAACCAAGTTAGGCTGACAAAACCAAAAAGGTTACACGGCTTTCTGATATCTTCAACCGAGTCGTTGAAGTCATGTAAGGGATCTAGGGCATGCAGCAGACCATGATGGCAAGTATGATTGGTTTGTAGCAAACAATGGTAGCCTTAATGGAGAGACTGCTCTATCAAGGACGAGCAAGGACTAAGGTACACCCTAGACCAAGAGTTCAGGAGATTTTCCCTATTAAAGGATAGCAAATTCAAATGAGTACATGGCCAGGATCTCATGGAGCTCAGTCAGTTATAGCTCAAGAAATGTAAGAGGCTTAAGCAAATATCGGGGCTGTGCTAGTAGTTTCTGAGCAACCACAGCGTGAGGCTAGTTTGGAAACCCAGGTGTAGGATTTCCTCATATTTAAGCCACCCACTTTTTCTAGATGAGATGCCATTGAGGACCCTTAGCAATTCATTGATCAGATGGAGATTATCTCTGAGGTGATGAAGTGTTCTAAATCTAGATGCATAGAATTAGCTATTTACAGATTGCACAATCTAGCTCGATCATGGTATAAGACCATTTTATTTGGGAGATCTAGAGATGCAACATCGATGACCTAGGAGGAATTTGTCATTACTTTCATGAACAAATTCTTGACAGAAAACAAGAGAGCTGAGCTAGTGATAAAGTTCAAGTGCCTCAAGCAGACATCCAACATGACTATTCCTAAGTATAATGCGAAGTTTAACCATCTTTCCTGTTATGCTCCACACTTAGTCACTTATGAGTGGGCGAAAGCCAAAAGATTTATCAGGGAATTGGTGGAGCCTCTATTCCAAATCTTGACACCTCATATGGGGAGGTATACTTATGCCAAGGCTATAGATGTTGCACAAGCTATTGAGGAGAGAGGAATCAAACAAAGAGTAGTCAGAGAGATGAAGAAGAAAACCAGGACTTTAGGATCCTTTAGTGGCAGAGTGAGTAAAGGATTAGGATTTCAAAGCCATCAGCATACTTCACAAACCAGACTGACACATTCTAGATGACTATTTGTGGCTATCTCTATATTGGTTTCAGAGAGTAAAAGTGTGGTGTAGTCCGAACAGTACAGTTCTATGCCACGTAATCATGATACTCCTGTTTGTCATACTTGTGGTAGTAAACATTAAGAACAATTCCATAAGAAGAGTGGAGCTTGCTATCGATGCAGTGAGTTTGGACATAAGATAAAGAACTATCCATAACCAAATACACAGATAGCGAGATAGTCCGACAGAATGGTTTCATTGATTCTTGATTAGTCAGTTTGAGCGCAAAGACAAGGATGTGGGGGTAGAGGACGTGGCCAGCCTAAGAGAGGCCAAGCACGCATATATGCTCTAACTAGGCGGGACACCCACACATCCAACGTAGCGGTGATACGTATGATTTCAATCTGTTCCTTTGATACATGTTCATTATTCAATCCTGGTTCCACTCAGTCCTATGTATCTCCAAATTTTGCTACTCAATTCGACTTTTCTTCTGTTACTTTAGAGTAGGCTTTCCTTGTGGCTACCCTAGTAGAGGAGCCTATTCTAGTTATGCAAATGTAGAAGTCCTGATTAGTTTGGCTGATAGATAGGGAGTTCATAGCTAATCTTATTATTCTGGACATTACCAACTTTGATATAATCTTGGGCATGGATTGGTTGGCCTCTCGCTATGCCACTTTGGATTGCCATACCAAGATAGTGAGATTTGATGCACCTAATGAGCCACCATTGGTATTTTAGGGTGATTATAGCTTAGCCCTTGTTCGAGTAATATTTCATATAAGGACTAGGCATTTATTACCTAGAGGATGTTAGGGATTCTTG
This sequence comes from Thlaspi arvense, assembly GCA_911865555.2. Classification (NCBI taxonomy): domain Eukaryota; kingdom Viridiplantae; phylum Streptophyta; class Magnoliopsida; order Brassicales; family Brassicaceae; genus Thlaspi; species Thlaspi arvense. Next base: position 14,590 of record CAJVSB020000321.1, read on the forward strand.
GCTTTGATTAGAGACACCCGAGTTACAAAGCCTGACATGGAGCAAATCCCAATTGTTAAAGAGTTTGCCAACATGTTTCTTATCGACTAGCCAGTGTTGCTTCTAAGTGAGAAGTTGAATTTTGTATTAACTTAGTTCTTAACACCCACCCGATTTCCATACCTCCTTATCATATGGCACTGATAGAGCTTAAGGGGTTAAAATAACTATTACAAGATCTTCTGAGTGAGGGTTTTCCTTCATCTGAGCACATCACCTTAAGGTGCTTCAGCCTTATTTGTAAAGAAAAAAGATAGAAGTATGTGGTAGTGTATTGATTATTGGCAATTCAACAAGGTGACTATGAGTAATAAATATCCGTTGTCTCGAATAGACAATTTGTTCGATCAACTAAAAGGGGCGACATGTTTTTCTAAGATTGACTTATAATCAAGGTATCACTAGTTGAGAATTTGATGCAAGGATATTCTGAAGATTGCCTTCAGGACACGATACGGCTATTATGAATTCTTGGTGCTGTCTTTCAACTAGATAAATGCCTCAATTTCTTTCATAGATCTGATGAATCAGGTGTTTAGACCGTTCCTAGATCGATTTGTAATTATTTTCATTAATGATATCTTAGTGTACTCCAATAGTAAAGAGGAGCATGAGTCGCACTTATGAGAGGTGTTATAGACCTAGAACGAGCATCACTTGTATGCAAAATTTTTTAAGTACAAGTTCAGGCTAGATAAAGTGATTTTCCTTAGACATGTGATTTCCAAGGAAAGGATCACGGTCGATAAAAGCAAGATTCAAGCAGTACAGCAATGTCCTAGACCTAAATCTGTTATGGATATATCCGTAGCTTTCTTCGTTTAGCTGGATACTATTGCCAATTTGTGAAAGACTTTTTTAAGATTGCTACACCTTTGACCAAATTATTGTTGTTATTACTATTATGAATCCTAATACTTGTTTACGTTGACACAATATAGAAATAGCAGCAGCATCAATGTGCAATTACAACACTGGCATGACATGGGGTGGCCAATGCTACAATCACTATGACAACTATTGCAAGAATCACCAAGGTGATATATACAGTTCTTGCATGAATTCTCATGGCGGTGGCAAGTCCGTTTGTTATTGTTACTACCAGTGTAATCAAAATTAAGTGCCCTCAATCTATACTAGTGCCATGTGTGACAAGCATTGAGAACTCTTTTTTGCACGTAGTATTTATAATTGCTATATTGCTAAATAAATCATCCTATATATATATATATATATATAGGATAGAACTATGTTACTTTCATGTTGTAATTTTATAAATAAATACAGGTCTTATATTATGAGTATCTTTGTGCCCCTTAGATATCTCTATGTTAAAAGAATTGTTAAGTTGACGTGTGTCAATGTCTCGCACGGAACTCTCTTACATTCAATCTCAATCATTCATTAGAATTTGGCAAAGTTTGCAAGATGCATTTTGTTCTTTACAACTAGCCTTCAATCACATAAGAATTTTATGGGGTCAAGGGATTGTAAAAAGTATTTTCATATTAGCTTCATAATTGATACAAATAAATGAGAAATTTAAAACAAGGGCTATTTAACGCCCTGTATTTTTCGGATTCTAAGATTTAAATTGTTGAAATTTTAAAAATTTTTGGTGCCTTAATTAAAAAATTTAAAATTCTAATGATTTAACTCAAATATTTCTGGAGATATTTGAAATATCTGAAAATTCAATAATTTTGAAATGTAAACATCTTGGAAAGTGAACAAAACAGATAACCAAGGCACAAATTGATGGGCTTAGCCTATTTAGTTTGAAGCTTGAGGCCTCTAAGAAAAGTAAATTTGCTAAGATGACGCATAAATTCTAATTCCATACTAACCAACAGTTGAACAAAGGAATTAATCGATATATCAAGTAAATAAATTAAGATAACAATTACTAACCTTAATTAATGGCTAAGACTTTGTCAAACCATCAATAGAATACAATGTTTAATGATCTCCCATAAATCTATATATTTTTAATAATGCTATTAGGTACCATGAGAACGTAAATAAAACAATTGATAGTCACCTAAGCATTGTTATGGCACGGCAATGTTATGGAAGCCTCTTTGATTTGTGATGTCTCAATTGCATTATTTTGGGTTTCCAACTAGGGGTGTTTATGGTTTAGTTTGATTTGGTTCGATTTGATATTCAAATTCAAACCAAACCATATTTTACATTTTGTTATTTTTTTAAATCAAACCACACCATAGTTTACATAATTGAAAGGATTAAATTCACTACTTTTATAAATATTTTGATAGAACTTTCTTAAAATTCAGATATATAATGTTTTTCAATGTATTTAACTCAATATATTTATTATCTATCAATTAACTATAATTGGTATACATTATACAAGAAATATATTTATTTAGTATAATAAAATTTCACTCATACTAATAAAAATCATATTTAGTAGAAATCATATTTTAGGAAAGGAAAGCAATCAATTATTGAAACAAATATAAATGTAAAAAAGAGTAACAAGAAGAAATATATTATCAAACAATAAAAATAAACCATTCATTGATTTAAACAGTTTGGTTTGATTTGTTGAACACTCCTATTTTCTACATTTGTTGAGAAGATTTACTATGCATTTAGGTGGCTTAACAAAGATGGCAGTGTTAATAATTAAATTAATTAATTGTAACATCGCAGAAATTAATAAATTTCTATGAAAATTTTACTTTGAGGCCTTCATTGAAGGAATAAAAAGTTTCGAGGTTAGATTGAAAAGATTAAGGGCTTAATCGAAGTGACTTGAAATTTTGGGGGGCCTTAGTGAAGGAATATAAAAACTTGGGGGTTTATAAAAACTCAATTCTGGTTTTGATTCTATGATGTTGTGATTATAGACACTCTCGAGGAAACAAGCATTGATCCATGACTTTGTTTTCGATGCTTTGGGTTTTCAGTTTTGGTTTGGACTATGAATGTTAATACTTTCTCTATGCATGTGCTTTTGCTCTGGTCATTAACTATTTGAAATTATGTGGGTTTTGACTTTTGCAAATAAATTTTGGGACAAGTGTTCGTTTTTCTATAAATTTCAGTTAGTTGTTTGAGATAAACGGTTTGTTTTAAACTAATGCCTCTAACATATGCGATTTTTGAAAATGAATGTCAGGAGTTATTTTGGATTCTGTTTCTATTTCTGATATGATACAGATCTGATGTGATAAGTGATATGAGATACCTCCAACACAATATGCTCTATCGTGAGATGACACCCTGGTTCAAATCTGATATGCTATAAGCTCAATATATGTGATATGTTCTGCCTTCGACATGACACGCTCTGTCGTGAGTTGATATTCTGATTCTGGATCCAATTCTGACGTGATATGTGATATGTGATTATTTCGACATGATACGCTCTGTCGTAAGATATGATTTTCAATATGAGGAGAAACTCCCACATGATCTGATCAATAATTGTGTTTTGAGAACATGAGGCATATTCTTTTTATAGTTATTTGACAATTTTGACTAAGTTACTTACTGTTTACTTATATATATGTTTCTGGCATTCTTTACATTGCATGTTCCAGCATGACTAGAGTTTGTATTATCATTCACTGAGTTTCACAACTCACCCTTTTATATTTTCTAGATCGTAGCAAGGGTTTGCATTTCTAATCGAGTAACTCATTTCCTGCCAAGTCAAATTTGATGTACGGCTTGACATCCTATTTGTACCTGTACTTTTATTTTAGAGTTACTCTAGTTTATTTCTCAGACATGGTTGTGTTATACTAAATATATTATACTATTTGGTCTATTTGAATTTGCATTCTGTATCCGATCAGAGGTTTACTAGGGTTGGAGTGCTAGCCTTAGTGCCGTCACATTTACGGTTATGCGGTGTGGCAAAGTCAGTATCAAAACTGTAGGTTTTCTGAAAGTAAAAATGAGCAGGGTTCTTTAGTAGTGCTTTTATTATAAGGGTGAGGGCCCTACTTTCATAATGGAAAAACTACCAAAGATCTTTTAGGGTGTGCTTGATGTCAGCATTTAATTTCCTCTATGCCCTAACTACCTTGGTACTAATCTGATCTTTGTCATTTTGTGTATAGATGGACCCTTCTAGTGATACTTATACTGCGCCTGTTGATACTTACACTATCCCTCGAGAGACAGTTGATTCCGGGCATCTAGGGACCCTACTGGTGGACCAGCCTCTCCTCCATCTAAAGGGAGAGGTCACCCTAGAGGGCAAGGGAGGGTAGCGAGGTAGGCCCATGAGCCAACAGTGGGTCAAGGTTTGACCGTACCTTTCGATATGCTGACGAATCTAATGGCGAACGCTCAGGAGCTTCAGAGAACAGTGGCGAACCTTGTTAGGGGCGACCTTGCTAAAGCTAATCAAACTGGACATTCTGCAGCACAATTTTTGTGACAAACTAGGGGAGAGTTGTTAGGCTCTCGTGGTAAAGATCAAGCATGAGTTTATACTCTAACCCGACAAGATGCCGAAATGTCCAATGCCATAGTTACAAGTACAGTTTCTATATGCTCACAAGAAGCTTATGTTTTATTTGACCCAGGATCTACTTATTCTTATGTTTCTATGGAGTTTTTGAACCATTTTGATTAACAGCTAGAACTGTTAGAACATCGCTTCTCGGTGGCAATACCGATCGGAGAGTCTGTCTGAGTGATGCATATACATAGGTCTTGCCTAATTGAAATGGTTAGCAGGAAGTTCATGGCTTATTTGATTGTTTTGCCTATGCTAGAATTTGATGTGACTTTAGGTATAGATTGGCTAGCTTCATGTTTTGCCACCCTAAAATGTTATCTTAAAACAGTAAGTTTTGAAGTACCGAGGGAGTCGCTATTTGTATATCAGGGTGAATACATTATGACTCCTACCCTTGTTATTTCATTTCTAAAAGCCCGATAGTTGCTTACTCAGGGATGTCAAGGGTTTCTAGTGTTATGACCCAAATTTTTACTTAATTCTAAATTTTTGGTAAATTAATGGGATTAGGGGCTTGATTGATTGAAATTGAAGTTTTACGGGTCAAACTATAAATTGGAAGGGGTTCATTAGGGGAATTAAGGGTTTTGGGGGCTAAATTGAGAAGACAGGAAAGAGGAGGGTCTAAATTACAATTATGCCTACACGTTCAGTCTAACAATGGACTAAGCACTGTGCAGGCCATAACTCAATCATTTTTGGCAGATTTTGGCCTTCAAAGTTGTTGTTTGAGTGCGGAACTGGGCTATCTTCATTTGCCCTCAATCAATTTGAGGTTTAAGAGAGAAAATCAGAAAGAGTTTTGAGTTTACGTGGCCGACGGAGCATACAGGTGGCCAGAGGAGAAATCGACGGATTTGAAGCTATTTTGGGCTATTTTTCTCTGATTAAAGACTTGAGTGAAGATCGTTGGGTTCGGATTTGCAGTTCTTAGGTGTTGATTGGTCCAAGTGAGTGGATTAAACTTGTTTTTAGTGTTCCAAGTTGAGTTGCAGACTTGGATGCAAAACCGGGTCTACAATCAGGCAAAGGAGATGGACCCAAATGTAACCGGATCCGTGTTGCGTTGACCTGGAAAAGTCTGCCCAACTTACCAAGTCAACTCAGCTGGGTTGGGTGAGCATTGGGTTGGGCTGGATTTGGATCAGCCCAAGCGGCCTAGGCATGGGAATCTTGGGCCAGATTGGCTCATGTCGACTTAGACGGGGTTGGCCCAAGTGTGCAGGTTGGGCCAGCCCACAAGGCCGGTCCATGTAGTTGGGCTTTGGGCTTGGGTTGGGTCATAGGTTAGGCCAACCCATGCCATGCCTTTGGGTTGGGTCTGTGCAAGTCAACTCAATGAGTTGACTCAGCCCAGTTGACCAAAATAGTGGGTTGACTCACTAACTACCTGGTCATTTGAAACTAGGATATGTTATTCCTAAGGATAGGGCAAATAGGGATAAGGATTAATTTTGGGATAGGCTATCTAAAGGAAAATTAGGGTTTCTGTTAACTGAACCGATCTAGAGACATTTTAGTGTTTAACCGACCAGTTTAGTAGACAAATCAACTCAGATTTGGAAAGTTGAACTAGTTCTAGATTTAGGAAGAAAAGATATGTTAGACCGAGTTGGTCTGAGGGTTTAGGGAGGTCCAATTCGACTAAAAATTTGACATTTTTGATTGAACCAGCCTAGTTCAAGCCGGTTCAAGGGTTTAAGTGGCCGGTTTACCCTTGTTTTGGGCAATTATTTGACAAGTTTTTGAAATGTGACTTTTGGCGTGACAATGTGGCTTTTTTTGGACACATAGTGTATGAGAAAGGGATTATAGTTGACAATCATAAGATTGAGGCTATTCAGCAATGGCCGAGACCTTCTTTTATTATGGAGATTTGAAGTTTTCTAGGTTTAACAAGATATTATCGACACTTTGTGCAAAAATTTCTCAAGAATAGCAACTTTGTGACCAAGCTAACCCAAAAGATTGTTAAATTCCAGTAGTCTAACACTTATGAAGAAAGTTTTCAACAGTTAAAGAAATGTTTGACTTCTGCTCCGGTATTGGCCTTGCCTCAAGATCGGGAGGATTCTTTGTTTACTGTGATACCTCTCGGGTAGGTTTAGGATGTGTTCTGATGTAACATGGGCGAGTTATACCTTATACATTAAGACAACTTAAGAAGAATCAGCAAAATTATCCCACCCACGATTTAGAAATTGCAAGAGTTGTTTTTGCTCTAAAAATATGGAGGTACTATTTATATGGAGAATCGTGTGAGATTTTCACCGATCATAAAAGTCTAAATTATATATTGAACAAAAGGACCTGAATCTCTGACAACAACGATTGATGGAATTACTGAAAGACTACGACTATACCATTTTGTACCATCCAGGGAAAGCAAAAATAGTCGCTGATGCTCCGAGCAAAATGTCCATGGGAAGTTTAGCTCACATCACTCCTATAAGACGACCGTTGATAGTAGCCCTACACAGTGTAGAAAGTGGAGGCATATAGTTAAAGGTAGAAGATACTAGACGGTTAATTGCCCAATCAAGTATGAAGCCGTCTTTAATTGAGAATATTAAAGAAAGTCAAGAGAAAGATGTCGGAATAAGCAAACTCAAAGAAAAGGTTAGAACTAGCAAGGGTGCGGAATTTCATATTGATACTAAGGGGATATTGAGATGTGGGGGTCAACTATGTACCAGATGTTGGGGATTTACAGAAGACAATTTTGACTGAGGCACATAATTCTAAATACTCTATTCACCCTAGTTCCACCAAAATGTACCATGACTTAAAGAAATTGTGTTGGTGAGAAGGAATGAAGAAGGATGTGGCAGAATTTGTATCTCGATGTCTAACTTGTCATCAGGTCAAGGCTGAGCATAAAAAACCTACTGGATTACATCAAAGAATCGATATACCTCAATGGAAGTGAGAAGGTATCGCTATTGATTTCGTAACTAGATTCCCCACACTACTAAAGGTTATGACTCTGTATGGGTCATTGTAGATCACCTAACTAAATCTACACATTTTCTTCCAGTAAAGACGAGTTATAATGTAAATCAGTATGCTCAGTTATACTTGGACGAGATCGTCAGATTACATGGAGTGCCTTTATCTATTATCTCTGATAGGAGGTCTTGATTTTGGAGAACTTTTCAGAAAGCTCTTGGAACTTGACTAAATTTGAGTATAATTTTCCATAGCTAGACTGATGGACAATCAGAGAGAACTGTTTTGATTTTAGAAGATATGCTGTGAGCCTGTGTTTTAGACTTCAAAGGCAGTTGTAGCTAGTATTTACCCTAGGTAGAATTCTCACATAATAATAGCTATCAATCCAGTATACATATGGTTCCGTATGAGGCATTGTACGATAGATAATGTTGATCTCCAATTGGTTGGTTTGAGGCAGGTGAAGCAAAGCTAGTAGTTCCCGAGTTGGGGCAAGATATAACAGAGAAGGTTTGGATAATTACGGAAGGACTCTTGATTGCACAAAGTAGGCGAAAGCTTTCGTTGACCACTGATATCACAATTTGGAGTTTGTTGTTAGAGATCGTGTATTTTTTAGGGTTTCTCCGATGAAAGGCATAATCAAGTTCGGGAAGAAAGGTAAGCTTAATCCCCATTACATTGGCACTTTTGAGATACTGGAGCATGTGGGGACTGTAGCCTATTGACTAGCTCTTCCACCTGATCTATCGATGGTCCATCTGATTTTCCATGTGTCAATGTATAAAAAGTACATATCTGACTCATTACACGTGATAGCATCACAAGATGTCCAATTGGATGAGAATTTATCATACGAGGAAGAGCCAGTAGCTATTTTGGATCGCCAAGTGAAAAAGCTCCGTTTTAAGGAAGTGCCGTTAGTAAAGGTACTACAGAGAAGCCACACTTCTAAAGAGGCTACATGGGAGTCCGAGGAAATTATGTGTTTGAATTATTCTCACTTGTTTAGTATGTAAATTTACTTATTTCAAAATTTGGAGATCGAATTTTTTTAAGAGAGGAAGATTGTAACATCCCAAAATTAATAAGTTTCTATCAAAATTTTAATTCGAGACCTTAATTGAAGGAATAAAAAGTTTCAGGGTTAGATTGAAAAGATTAAGGGCTTAATCAAAGTGAATTGAAATTTCAGGGGGGGCTTGGTGAAGGAATATAAAAACTTGGGGGCTTAATTGAAAAATGTACCTTGGATCCAAATTGGATACCTAACAGGATGGCCGACACTTTTATGGCAAAATTGGTAGCCACCATCAAGCTATTTCAAGTAATTGGATATACATTCATGATCGAAAGCCTATGAGGGACAAAAGCCCTCAACCAATTTTGAGAACAAGCCGCCCGAGCTACTTCAATTTTAAGATTTTCCTCGTCAATGTCTGTCCACCTTTATCAAGCTTTTAATCTCAAATTAAGCCCAGAAAAGCTACTTTTAAGTCGATTCAATGCCACCATCTTGGTTGCCTGGTTGAGATGAACAACATACTTGAAGATTCAAGGTAATTTGTTCAAATTCTTTGTCAATTTGATGAAGAACCATTTAGTTTGTCATTCCGAGTTTTCTGGCAATCCGAGTCAAAAAGGATGACTTGGATTGCTGGTTTGGATTAGGGGCTTTGAGTCTGGGCTAGTTTTTGTATTTGGGCTTGGACTAGCCCAAATAAAATTGGGTTTTGGAATATGTTATTTCTGGCATAGGTTAACCAAATTTAGAATAGCCAGTTCAGTGGTTGGTTTGACCAGTTCTTGACTCTGGGAATGTTAGTTCATCAAAAAACCAACCAATTCAATAGTTTTTAGGTGGATTCAATGTGCAAATGTTTGGTTTAAGCCCAGTTCAAGGCTAATAAAGGTCAGTTCAGTGTTGTACTGACCGGTTCAAAGCTATTTGAGTCCAGTTCAGGGGTATACTAGACCAGTTCGGTGTGTTTAAGGCTAATTCAACTTGTTTAAAGCTAGTTAATGGTTGGTTCAACTTATTTAAGGCCGGTTCACCTTGTTTAAGACTAGTTCACGGCCGGTTCAATGGGTTTAAGGTATGATCATGGCTAGTTCAGTAGCTTTAGGGGCTAGTTCAAGCTGATTTAGTGGAAATTAAGTTCGGTTCAATGGTTTTAAGGATGGTTCAAAGCCAATTCAATGGTTTGCAGTCCAGTTCATGGCTAGTTTGATGGTTTTACAATAAGTTCATGGTCGGTTCATTGATAATGTTCAATTGTTTTTATATAAACCTTGCGTTGGTTTTAGTTTGTTTGGGTTCAAGGATTAGTAATGAACCTAGGGATACATGCTAAGGTCCCGAAATGGGGTTTTGGTCAGTTTTGGGTATTAAAGCCTATAAGTGGGCAGAGCTCAGTTCTAGTTTTGATTCTTTGATGTTGTGATTGTAGATATTCTCAAGGAGACATGCTTCAATCCGTGCCCTAGTTTTCGGTGCTTTGAGTTTTCAATTCTAGTTTGGACTGTGAGTGATAATATCTTCTTTATGCATGTGTTTTTGTTCTGGTTATTAATTATTTGAAATTATGTGCGTTTTGACTTTTGCAAATAAATTCTAAGACATGTATTCGTTTTTTTGTAATTTTCAGTGAGTTGTTTGAGATGAACGGTTTGTTTTAAACTAATGACTCTATCATATGTGATTTCTGAAAATAAATGTTGAGAGTTAATCTGGATTCTATTTCTGTTTCTTATATGATACGGATCTGATGTGATAAGTAATATGTGATACCTTCGACATGATACGCTCTGTCGTGAGACGACACCCTGGTTTAGATCTGATATGTTATGAACTTGATATATTTGATATGTTCTGCCTCCGACATGACACGCTCTATCGTGAGTTGATATTCAGATTCTGGATCCAATTCTGATGTGATATGTGATATGTGATTCCTCCAACATAATATACTCTATTGTGAGATGTGATTTTTTATATAAAGAGAAACTTCCACATGATTTAATCGATAATTGTGCTTTGAGAACATGGGCATATTCTTTTTATAGTTATGTGACAATTTTGACTAAGTTACTCACTATTTACTTATACATATATTTTTGGCACGTTTTATGATGCATGTCTCAGCATGACTGGAGTATCTATTATCATTCACTAAGTTTCGTGACTCATCTTTTTATATTTTCTAGATCATAGCGAGAGTTTGTATTTTTGATCGAGTAACCTATTTCTTGCCAAGTCGAATTTGATGTATGACTCGACGTCCTATTTGTATTTGTATTTTAGAGTTGCTCTAATTTATTTCTCAAACAGGGTTATGTTGTGGTAAATATATTATACTACTTGGTCTATTTGAATTTGCATTCTATATCCGATCAGAGGCTTACTAGGGTTGGAGTGCCATCCTTAGTGTCAGTCACATGCTCGGGTGTGGGGTGTGATATTAATAGACGATCAATACAAAAATCTAACATCTGCATAAGCCCATTGATCTTTCAGCGAACCATTGACTTAATAAATTTCCTGATTATACCGGACGAGGTCTCTATCTAATAAAATTGAAAATTAAGGATTAATAATTGGTAATCACTATTATACCGGACGAGGTCTCTATCTAATAAAATTGAAAATTAAGGATTAATAATTGGTAATCACTGTAAAAATTTCTTAACAACCATTATCTAGAAGTTGCTTCACATTTATCTAAAATGATTTTAATGACCTTCAACCGTTTAATTTTCATATCTACGGACTCATTTGATAGATCGAATAAGATAAGGTAAGATATGGCAGTTTTTGAATAAAATATCCTTATCTCATAACACTGTGGATTATCATATCTCATTCAGTATAGTTTAACTCAAATTTAGATAAAATACTAGATAAACATATAAATTACTAAAATAAATTTTATGATCTTGACAACAAACAACATGTGATGGTAGCCAGCAACAATGGGTGGTGGTCAACAGCAGCGTTCAATAGTGATTGATAGAAACAGGTGGATATATTTAAGTAATTTAGCCTATAAATAATATAGACAATATCATCCAAAGTAGCTGGAAAAACATTGAACAAAATTATCTTATCTCTTAATATAGTTTATCCAGATTTAACTAAATAATTATTTTAACCACATAATTTATCAGATATTTTTATCCAACCTCCTGAAAATTGAATAAGTCCAGTAATTATCCTTATTCAACCCTTACTCAATCTGCCAAATGCCCAATATAATGTAACAAATATGTTGTTTGAATTAGATAAAGTATTTTACCACGCCAGGGTTATAAATTATGCCAGCGGTCACTCAAAATGGTTTTACCCGGTTGAGGAACTTTAATTATTTTAAAATGGTTATCCATCTCATTTAAATCACAATGACATCCCTCCCTTAATGTTTTGTTAATCAGCCTAGCGAAATGCACACGCGGCAGTCACGTGACATCCAAGTCAGCAAATTGACTTTCACAATATGAATAAAAATACATTTAAACTATTTTAATCAAATAAATTAATTTTTTTAACAGAAAATAAAAGAACCCAAAGGTACTAATCATTTTCTTAATCAGATAGAAAGGTCTCTGATTAAAGAACTATTCATTTGAGGCATTCAACTTTGTCGACTTATTAGTTGAAGTGACAAAAACAATAACCTCATTGTTTAAGACTATCAAACGATCAAAACCACCTCCCCTCATCTTTTATCTACCATACTAATTTTTTTTATTTTTTAAAATGACACTAATAGATGAAAAATTTTGACTCCATCAAATGATAAACTACTTCACCATGTTATATCTCCCATAAATGTTTATTTATTTCCTTTTAATAGTATCTTTAGGTAGATGAACTTTCCAATTATAGAATAATTAAATAAATAGTCAAGCATTCTTCTATCACACCCTGAATTTAGACACTTGAGTGGTACTAGAACTGGACCACCAACCCCAATAAATTTCAAACAAACTACATTTATAAGGCACAAATTTATATAAGCATCAAAGTTCATGTAATCAGAAAACCCCTATCTGCAAAGCAAATAGAATAGTTTTAAAGTACAAGTGGTATGAGTAACAAATCCCTTACATCGAAAATGGCTCGACTGAGTCCCATGACAAACCGTGGTTTAAAATCAAGCCAAATCGTAAACCATAGTTCGGTTTGACTTATAAAAATTATAAACTATAAAGTATGATTTAGTTTGAATTTGAATATCAAACTAAGCCAAACTGAACCACGAACACCTATATCGGACATGGTAGTGATAGGTAGAGATCTTATAGGATTTCTAGTCAATTGGGTTATATAAATTTGTAATCGGATTTGCATTCGGATTATCTTGATTTAATCCGAATCTGACCAGTGTACAACCTAATTTCTGTAGATATTTAAAATATCTGAAAATTGAATAATTTTGAAATTTAAATATCTTAATTTGAGGTTATTTTTAAATCTCTAAATTAAATTGTGAATTTTCTTTAGACCAAAAGGAGACGAAATTCTTTGACTATTTTTCTTCCATAAAAACATTTTTAGATAGTAAACATAATAGATAACCAAAAGGCAAATAGTTTGAAGCTTAAGGCCTTTGACAAAAGTAAATTTGCTATGACGATGCATAAATTCTAATTGGATAATAACCAACATTTGAACAAAAGAATTAATTGATATATCAAGTAGATGAATTAAGATAATAATTAATATCCTTAATTAATGGCTAAGACTTTGTCAAACCATCAATGAAATAGTGTTTAATGGTCTCCCATATATCTATCTATTTTTAATAATGCTATTAGGTCAATGCAAATTACCATGACAACGTAAATAAAATAATTGATAGTTACCTAAACATTTTTATGACCGGGCAATATTATGGAAGCCTCTTTGATTGGTGATGTCTGAATTGCATTATTTCGGGTTTCCAACTATGGGTGTTTGTGGTTTGGTTTAATTTGGTTTGATATTTAAATTCAAATCAAACCATATTTTATAGTTTATGATTTTTAGAAATTAAATCAAATCACGGTTCACAATTTTATTCAATTTCAAATTACTGTTTATGATTTACATAAGGATTAAATTTACTATTTTTATAAAAATTTTGATGGAGTTTTTTTAAAAATTGAGCATCTAATTTTTTTTCAACTTGTTTAACTCAATATATTTATTATCAATCAATTAAGTATAATAGTTATACATTACACAACAAATATATTTATGTAGTATAATAGAATTTTGCTCATACTAATACAAATCATATTTAAAAAAAAAATAATAATCAATTATTAAAACAAATATAAATATAAAAGATAATAAAATAAGAAATATATTATCAAATAATAAAAATAAGCTATTCATCAGTCTAAACAATTTGGTTTGGTTTAGTTTGTTGAATATTCTGATTTCGTACTTTGTTGAGAAAATATACTTTGCATTTAGGTGGCATAACAAAGATGAGAGTGTCAATAATTAAATCAATTAATAGACTATGCATACAAAAATCTAACATCTGGATAAGCCCATCAAACCCATTGACTTAATAAATTTCCCCATTATACAGCGTGAGGGCTCTATCTAATAAAACTGAAAATTAAGGATTAATAATTGGTAATGACTGTAAAAATTTATTGACAAGTACTATTCAGAAGGTGCTTCACATTTGTCTAAAATTATTTTAATTACCTCCAACCATGTAATTTTCAAATCTGTGAATTCGTTTGATAGGTCAAATAAAATAAATTAAGATAGGGTAGTTTTTGAATAAAATATTTTTATCTCATAGGGTTGTAGATGATCATGTCTTGTTCAATACATTTTAACTCAAATTTAAATAAAATATCAAATAAATATATAAATTAACAAATTAACCTTTTTGTTCTTGACAACAAACGACATTCAGCAATGTTGACAATGGTGGGTGGTGGTCAGCAGTAGCTCCAACAGTGATCAACGGTAACTGGTAGATATATTTTAGTAATCTAGCATATATATAGTAAAGACAATATTGTTCAAAGTAACTGAATAAGTATTAGACAAATTTACCTTATCTCCTAATATAATTTATCCAGACTCAGCTAAATAATTATCTTAATCGTTGAACTTGTCAAATGTTTTTTTCCAACCCTCCGAAATTGAATAAGATCGGTAATTATCCTTTTCCATCCCTTACTCAATCTACCAAACTCCCATTCTGATAAAACAAATATATTGTTTGAATTAGGTAAAGTGTTTTACCATGCCCTGTAGTCTAAAGGGTAAATTACACCAGTGGTCGCTCAAATTAATGCTTAGTCTTTCCCTGTCAAGGAACTTTATATCTTTTTAAATGGTTATCCATCTCATTTAAAATCACAATCGCATCCCTCCCTCAATTTTCTGTTAATCATATCTAGCAAAATGCACACACGGCGATCACGTGACATCCAAGTCAGCAAATTGATTTTTACAATATGAATAAAAATGCATTTAAACTATTTTAATCAAATAAATTAATTTTTTTAACAAAAAATAAAAGAATCCAAATGTACTAATCATTTTGTTAATCAGATAGAAACGTCTCTAATTAAAGAATTATTCATTTGAGGCATTCAACTTTGTCGACTTACAAGCAATAATTTATTTGAAATCTACTTAGAACAATAACCCAAATAAATCCTCCTTAAAAAAAATAAAAAAAAGTTTTGACATATTATTTGAAGTGACATAAACAATAACCTCAATGTGTACGACTCTATCAGACGATCAAAACCACCTCCCCTCGTCTTGTATCTCCCATACTAATTTTTTTATTTTTTAAAATGGCATTAATAGATGAAAATTTTTGACCACATCAAATGATAAACTACTTCATCAGGTTATATCTCCCATAAATGTTTATTTATTTCCTTTTAATAGTGTCATTAGGTAGATGAACTTTCCAATTATAGAATAAATGAATAATCGAGCAACCTTACTTACGTATAATTGAAAGAGCTGATTTACGTTTGGGTGGAATAATAAGATAATAGTTTCATGAGTAAGATTAAATAATATCAAGATGTGCCAATTTTAAATTCTGTATGGGTGGATACCATGATGTAATTGAGGGCTCTTTTGTGTGTGTGTGTGTGTGTGTGTGTGAAACGAATATAAAACACTCCTTAAAATGAAGAACATTGTTTTTATTTTGATTGCTACACTGCAAATATTTTGACTTCAACAGATCTTTATCCAATAGGATGAAAATTGAAGAGAATGAAAGGTGGAGGTTAGAATATTAGTATGACATTACACATCTCAATATCGGCATTTTTAAGTAGGATATAGATTTTGTGACAAGTGGTACAAATTTAATTTTAATGAACTAATTTGGTAACAGTAGAATTCACGTCAAGCATCTCCAAGAAAAGGTAAATAAAGTCATTGGATATTAAGAATTTTACTTTGATAAGAATATCAAAAATTAGAGTGAAAAAGTGTGTCATGAATTTTATATCAAACAGAACAATAATTGGAATTGCATAATTCTTTGCATGTACTAGAATTACATTTATTATTATTATTATCTTCTTAATGCAAAAATAACATCAGCAATTAACGAGGTGAATGCTGTAACACTGCAACTACTACTGCAAGCAATATGAACACGCTATGTATGGTTCTCGTAATGGGTCTCATGGCAGCGGCGGAGGCGGCGGTCTGTCATGCTACTGTTGTTAGCATTGCCGTTACTAACTTCAATTCATCTACGAATCTTGGATGGGAGCCGTAGTTGGTAATAATCTTACGTAAAATAAATAAATAAATAAATAAAAATAAAAAATAAAATAAAACGGCTCTTAAAACCTGGGGTGGCAGCCAAGCTGTGCTTCCGTCCGTCTCACGTGAAGAGTTAACGGTCCTCTTCTTCAACATTTCTAAACGCCATCGTTATAAACGGCGACTCTAATGACAAGATTGAATAATTACTAAATAAGAGACAAATTTTATAATGTCTCAGCACACTTTTAGTACCAAACTAGATATACACATGTATAAATTACAAAATACTCATTTTAAAAAATTAGAAATTATTTTGATGAGGTTTAATTTTTTTGAAAATAAATTGGACATTTATTTTTTGATTAACCACTTTCACAAGCACAAAATAATCAAATAATTATAAATTTATTTCATCTAAATCTACTTTCTACCAACTAAATCTAACCCGAAATCATAGGATATGTGTTTATATTATTATATTCAAATTGTTATAAAAGTTTATATATGAAATAATATACTGAATTTGTATTGTCAAATTAATATACCTTTATAATTATACATTTTACAAAAAATAATTAAAACAAAAATAAAAAATTCTTAAAACAATATATCTAACTAACAAATAATTTTAGAGTTTAAAAATATAATATAATTATATCTAATACAACATAAATATTGCATTACATTATTTAAACTCTCTTTTCTTAAATTCACTTTCCCAACTTTATTTTTTTTAAACTCACTTAAACTTGCAATGAAACGGATGTGGTATATTTGACTTTAGACTAAAAAATTAATCGAATTATCTTAGCATTTAATGTTCTTTGAGTAATTTTTGTTCCATAAAAAAATTCTTAAATACCAAACATACCCGATAACCAACTAACTACCTATTTATGTAGTAAATAAATGACATACCTAAACTTTTTTAACTACTTACTATTTTAAACAAAGTCAAACACCCTCTTATTTATGCTCTAACCTCAAAGTAAAAAATCTTAAATTACACGTTAATCCAAGTTATGGTTTTTGGTCAATTTGGTATTATTTTAAGAAAACAGATAAAGACAAAGTTATAATATGGAAACAATTGGTCGGTCATTTTCATTAACCAATTGTTGAGGGATTAGAAGTAAACGGAAGATGGTGAATGAATTAACATCTATTAGTTGACGGGTTAAAAATGAAATCAGACAAGACTTTGTCAAAACAATCTTACGTTGCATATTATCTCTCTTATATTTATTTATATTTTTAATAATGCTATTAGGTAAATGAAAATTTATAAACAAAACAATTCAGAGTCACCTAATATGCCCATTAAATTTTTAGTAAAGCATTGACATAATACATTTTCTAATTGATTAAAGTGTAATAATCTGAAAGCTACTTACATAACAACTTGTTGAGTCTGAACCATTAACTCAAAATACTTAAATCCAAATTATTTAGTAGTAATTTCTAGTTTTTATATACTATCTCATATCACTCTCAGAAATCAATTTATGACGAAATATTACAATCTCCCTCACCTAAACACTTGACGTCCTCGTCAAGTTATAATTTCATATTTCTATTTAAATAGAACATGTTTGAAAATCATTTTGTTTTGATACCATTTGTAACGATTCGAAAGTTACTAAACTAATAACTTAAACTTTAACCACTAATCTAAAATGTTTAAACGTAAGTTATTCAGTAAAAATCTCTAATTTCTTATATATTATATCATATCACTTTTAAAAATCAATTTGAGATAGGATGTCATGTAAATACTAAGGCTCTATTTGATAGATTTAAAAATTAATTAAGTGAAATATATCTATTTAAAAAAATTAGATTTATTTTCAGTCCATATTTAATTTTTAATAATTGGATATAACATTTTATCGAATGTATTTAATTTTAAATAACTGCATATTGTTGAACAAACCCTAAGGTTAGGTGCATTGAAAATTAACTACAACGTGAGTGTCCACACTGCCTATCAGTTTCATTGACACCACACTTTTGAATACTAATTCTGTTGATTCATTCCATTGTGTTCTATTCTTATCCTTGACTATGGACTTAAATAATGATAAATATCATGGGATGTTGGCTATAAATATCTTGAGATTAGAGTCAGCTTTGCACAAGCATTCGTCAATTGAAAGAAATATGGCTAACAGCACCAAGCTCTTTCCAGCTTTTCTTCTCCTCTTCCTCTTGGCAAATTCTGGTGAGTAGTTTGAAGTTTAGCTCTAGTTCTCTCTTTCTTTCAAATCACAGGGATGTCAGGGATTTAGATTGTTATGGCTTTGAATTTTTAAAATTTTTTAAATTAATAATGCCAAAACGACTTTCAAAAATTTTATTGTAAGACTTCTTCTAGAGCCCAAAAAGCTTATTTTTGGTGATGCCAAACAATCCCCAAGACTCACCAAAGTTTACTACATATGGATTTCGCATTTTTAATGCTATTATGATTTCTAATATTTATTTGTATTGACATAACGCAGGAATAGCAATGGCATCGATGTGCCATTACAACACTGGCATGACATGGGGCGGCCAATGCGAAAGTCATTGCAACAACTACTGCAAGCATCATGATAACTATATGTATGGTTCTTGCATGAATTCTGGTGGCGGCGAGTCAGTTTGTTACTGTTACTACAAGTGTTAAAAAAACTAAGTACCCGCAGTTTATACATGTGCCATGTGTGATGTATATTGAGAGTTTGCTTGATTGGAAACTCTTTGCACTTAGTATTTATACTTTAAGTAAGAATATGCTAAATAAACCGTCCTATTTATGTTAGATGGAACTATGTCACTTCCATGTTGTAACTTGTGATATGTCATAATATATTTTGTGTTTTAAAATAAATGTATGTCTTCTATACTATGCGTATTTTCATTAAAAAAATTATAATTTTTTAGGTCACATGTCTCTTTACAATTAAAGAGAATTGTTAAGTTCGTATAGCATGAACATCTTGCTTGGATCTCTCCTACATGCAATGTCTACATTTGGCCAAGGTTCCTCCGAATCTTGACCGTTGGTTAAGGTTTTCGTCGAAGTTTGCAAGATGCATCTTGTTCTTTATGGCTGGCCTTCAACCACACAAGAATTTTGTAACTTCACATGAAACTACTTTCATAAATTAGTAAATTAATTTTTGATTTTTTAAAGTAAGATTTTTATTTCAAATAAATCAGTAACAGAATGCCATCTATATAGTTTTAAATTACAAAAAGTTATTGGAAAACCCAATTATTTGATAAACCAACGTCCTCCCTGTTCTAATCCGTTATTGGTAGCTTTTCTACTTTAAAAAATAAACAAATAAACAGCACTTTGATTTTTCACACACAACCTAGTAATTCACCGTCGTATCTCATTCTGTGAGAATCGTTAATTCCTTGCCAATAAGAGACCAATGGAAGGACCGATACAGCTGTTAAAGTTGACCATCGAAAAGAGGGAAGCCATATATTTGGGTTGGCTAGTTAAAAGAAGGGTAATTAATGGCCAGATTTAGATTAAATTAAGTAAATTTAAATTTAAATTTAATTAATTATTACTATATTTAAATTCAATCTAAAATCTTAGAGAATCTATATTTATTAAATCATATCAAAATCTGATGAATAATTCGAAATACGATAAGAAAATTCAATCTGAAAAAAATAATCCCCTTTTATATTTAAATTCATCAACTTTATTTCATCAATCATATTTTTCTTTGAATTTTTTGATTTTCTCAATTTAATCACAACAACTTTAAATTTATTAATATCTTATATATATAATTATTAATTTAATTAAAAATATTATTAAAATTCAAATTTGAATCCTTAATAGATTGGATTGTTTAATTTCATATCCAATCAACTTGTTTCAGATTACGAATATTTACAATTAAGCCTGATCTATTGAATTTTTATCAAATTCAAATCTTAAATTTCGAATCAAATTCAAATCAGATTCGAATTAAAATCTAACGTATTGATAGCCCTAATCAAAAGCACTCTCTCTCTTTGCAGGGTTAAGGGATTGTAAAAGGTAAATTCATGTTAACTTCACAACTCATCCATACAAATAGGACATTTAAAAGTAGGGGTTATTTAATACCCTGTATTTTCTCATATTGAGATTTATCATTAAAAATTTAAAATTTTTGTGTCTAAACAAATTTTTAAGTGCTTTTGAGTTGTCTTTTCATCCTATATTGATGTTCTTGTATTATTTTAATTTTAAATTAGATTAACATGGTGCATGGCTTTAATTATCTAAAATTGTTTAAAATAATAAATATTTAAAATATTACATCACTAATTTATAAATAAATAGTTTTATTTTGAATAAAGTATTTATTAAAATAAAATTTATTAAAAAATATAAATTAAAGATAATTACATATAAGATGATAACAAATAGTTTTAAAAAATTAAGATAAGTCAACTTAGTTTTTTCTACTTATTTGCCACTTAAAGAAATATGTTTACTACCACTTATACTTTCACCAAATATATAAATAAACAGTCAATTATTCAATATGGCAAATAAATCAATTTTAAACAAAAATAAACACTCTTTAAATTGTTGATACCAATTGGTTTACATATTTATTGTAATAACCGAAGAATGTTAAATATAACATGTTGACCGTGAATCATTTATTCAAAATACTTAAACCTGAATTATTCAGTAGTAATTTCTAATCTTTTATATTTTATATCATATTACTCTAAGAAATCGAAGTGGGACACAATATCAAAATTTCTTTCACTTAAATTTTTGACATCCTCGTTAAATTACAAATATATATTCGTATTCAAACAGATCAAATTCAAAAATCATTTTACTCTGATACCAATTGTAATGATCTGAAAGCTACTAAACTTATTAACTTGTTGAGTTTAAATAACTAGTCAGTCTAATTTATTTAGTAGTAGTTTTTAATTTTTTTTTTATTATATTACATTACTGTCAAAAATTAAAGTGAGATGGGATATCATATTTTTTCTTGCTTTCAACCATCTATTATAGTTTGAATCTAAAACTATTCTAGAAGCAAGCATTATTATGATTTTTTTTTGTTTTTATTTTTTGGTTTTTTAATGCTTTCATTCGTTCTCTTTCCCCACTGTGCTGAAGGCCATGCACACAAAAGGGAGGGGGATAAAAAATGAAAGGGACTTGCAGACTCGTACATTCTTCATGTATTCGCACCTAACCAAGCAGTACACATCCAGTTGAGAAGCCACTTGTACTGCAAGCAGCTTGTAGCTGCTTTTCAATTCGTGACTCAGATTTTATTGATGATCCATCGATTAATTCTTTTTTTTTCCCCAACCGTTGATTGTTAATCGAATAGAATTTATGGATCACCTTAGCAAATTTTTCTTTTGCCAATGGGCATATTTAATTGTAATTTTCTTTTTTAAATATCAGTTATTTTTTACAGATAGTTTTAAAGTAAATATTGTGTTCACTAGATAAAGAATATCGCTAAGATTTCATAATCCCATTAACTTAATAGCCTAAACCCATCAATTTGCCCTCTAATTAACTGCTATGCTTATTATTTGAAAATATTTGTATGGAAGAAAAAATACTCAAAGTTTTTTGGTGTCAAAGAAAATTCACAATATATTTCAAAATAACCTTAAATTAAGATATTTCAATTTTAAAAATTATTAAATTTTCAAATATCTCCAGAAATATAGGAGGTAAATTATTAGAATTTTAAAAAATAAAAAACACAGTGCAAGTAAATAAGTAACAATAATTTTTTCTCCAAACCCGACATATTTTGACTTTTACAGTAACATTAATATTTTTATTTACTTAAATATAATTTTTTTAAAAATATTCATTAAAGTGATCCAAACATATCACATTATGACAAATATTTTTAAAAAATTAAATTTCAATAAATAAAAATATCTATTAATGTTAATATAAAAACGCCACAAGCCCTCTTTTCTCAATTCTTCAAAACAAACGGCCCAATGACCCAAACCAAGCTCTTGGCCCGATAAAGCCCTTGGTAAAGAAGGAAAACCTAAGACAAATTAAAACGACGCCATTGGTAAGTGAGCGAAACCAATTAAATTGTACTTCACCTCCTAGGGTTTGATCTTGGAAGCATCTACTTCTCGCTCATCTTAGTGGCCCTCGCTGCTGCCTACAACTTGATATAATGGTGAGCCTCTTCGTTGCCATTAGATTTTATCAAATCGCTCTCTCCGATCCACCTTCTTTCTCCTCAACCATTTGTATTAGATCTTACGTTTATGGCATTTTTAGGCCCCTAAGAAGGACAAAGCCCCTTCCGCCATCTTCCAAGCCCACCAAGTCCAATGGCAGAAAACAAATTTCGAGTGTCGTCGTAAGGTTCACCGAGAAACAATCGATCTAAAAATAACAAAATCCTTATTTTAGGAACTAATATAACTCATAATTAATTTAAAACTAAATTCCCCTCCAATACCCTACTACAACCTTAGGTTTATGTGTTTAGCCCATATCAAGAACTTTTAAAATCCCGAACTGATCAAATGAACCACCTCCCACTTACTAAAGTCTTGAACTAGCTCATAAAACAATAAACCAGTCTAATTATCCTTTAAACCCACCATTAAAGTACTAAATCAGTCTTGAACCGGTCAATAGAAGGTTAAACTGATCATAATATCACTGAACTATACCATAAACTCACTAAACCAGCCACAAAACCCATTGAACCGGCCTTAATTCCACTGAATCAGCCATGAAAGTCACTAAACCGGCCATAAAACCCATAAAATCAGCCTTAAACCCATTGAACCGACCTTAAAATCTACAGAACTAGCCTTAAAATCCATTGAGCTGGCCTTAGATCCATTGGACCGGCCATGAAACACACTAAACAAGTCGTAAAACTCACTAAACCAATCAGAAAACACCTTAGACCGGCCATGACAATGCTAAACTGGCCATTTAAAATCCTAATTCTTTAATTTCATCACTGAACAGGCTGGTTTTTCCTTGAATCGGCCATGAACCAGTTAGTTAATTTGATTACCAATCTTATTTTGCATTGAACTAGCTGTGAACCAGTGTAAAAACCCTTGAACCGGTTGGTTTTCATTTTTTACTATTTTCTTATTTATTTAACAAATTAATTTAATTATGGATTCGAATCCCTAATCTGGATCCTGCCTAACTCAAAACCGAGTATCCAGAAGGGCTTAAACCTACTATAGGCTTGCCCATTGGCCATGGCCCAAAGTCTTATATTTTTAACATTATTTTATTTATTTATTCTTTTTCAACCCAATTCACTTGGCCCACTAGACATGGCCCAACAACCAAGGCCCGACCCTATTTGGCCCACCGCCCAACAAAAGACCAAGCCCAACCCCTAATTCCAACCCAGGCCCGTCTTACCCGCCTCAACTCGAACCCAGTCAAGTTGTTTCCTCTTAACCCGGAAATTTGCAGATTACCCGAATGAAAAAATTCATATATTACCTACAAATTTTCTAGAAATCTTTGAAATCAGCTCTATGTTGATGATCGACTAGACTCTATAACCTTCGATAACTCACCAACTTGGCTTGTGAGCAACTTAATTTGCCAAAATTAAAGCTTGGAATCTTGGCTAAGGTGAACGGATAGGTCTGACGAAAGGAGGAGAAATTGATCGATTTAGGAAGAAATTTTCTAAAATTTCCCGAGGGTTTCTGTTCTTTATACTAGGTCGAACCCTGTTATGAAGAAATTTCAGTTTCATTCATTACTAATTGCTCAAATTTACTACAATAAACACAAAGGATCCAAACATTGCAAACGTTCAGATCCACTTTCCATAATTTACACTTTAATCCTTGTACTAATATTCACCTACAAACTGGTCCTTGGCTGATTTTTGGTATATGCTGTTTAGACCCCTTTAAGTTCTATTTCATTCAATTTTATTCCCTAAATTTTCAATTGAGTCCCCAATGTCCTATTTGTTTTAATTACCCCCTTAAATATTTCAATTTATTTTAATTAATCCAAAATTTTGTAGGTATTACAATTTTTTACTTTTTAATGGAGTAGGATTAATGCGCAACGAAATGCGTAAAGATTTAGGATCTATGTAATGACCCAATTTTTATAAAATTTTTTATTTTTAATGTTTAATTAATATTAGGGGCTTAATTGCCCAAATTAAAAGAAATAGGGGTCAAACTATAATTTTTGAAGGATTAAATTGCAGAAATTATAAGTCTAGGGGCAAATTTGAGAATTTTGAAAAGTTTGGGGTTAAATTGAAACTATCAAGGGTTAAATTGAATGAATTAAAAGAGGAAATTACTGAATTAAAAGATGACGGGATGAAATTGAAAGAGATAGAGGTAAGAGGGACTGGATCGTGAATGAATAGGGAGTTTTAGTCCAACAATGGACCGAAATTGTTCATGACATACTGCAATCATTCAAGCCACTTTTCCAACTTTTGATGGCTTCTCTAGGTGTGGTAGGTGTTGATAATTTGTTTCCCTCAACCAATTTTGTGATTCAAGTGAGATTTGAGGAGAAATTGCTTTGCTTTTGGTCAACTGAGCTCATGGACGGCCGAGGGGGTATTTGGTGGTTCGGATGCTTTTTTGGCCAATTAATGTCCTTGGATCGAGTCGTTGAAGCTTGTTGAACAATTTTTGCTTCAGTTGGTCAATGTATGTCATGGATTTCTACAATTTTGGAGTTTTTATGCATTCGAGTTTTTGCAAATGACCGAGTCTACAATCGAGTTAGAGGAAACAAGTTCTGGGTGAAGAAGATGGACTCGATACATCCGGGTCCATGCGGGGTTGACACGGCTAAGTTGACTCGGCTCACCAAGTTGACTTAGCCGGGGTGGGTTGGTTAAGTCGCGGGTTGAGCCGGCCTAAGGTGAGTGAGTTGGGCCAAGTCCTGGGTGAGTCAACTCGGTGAGTTGACTTGGCCTAGCGGGAATAACCAATGGGCTACCTCAACGGGTCAACTCAACCAATTGAAATTGGAATATGCTATCCTAGAGATAGAATAGAAGGGAAATTGGAATAGAATAATTAGGGCTGGGATAAGGTATCCAAGGTTTCGGTTTAATGGAAAAAAAGGTTCAGAGGTTGGTTCAATGGAAAATTGGCAGGTTCAATGGGAACTTAGACCGGTTTCAGGTAGGTAAAACTGGTCCGCACCTCTTGGTGGTTTGGTTCGTCAGAAAACCGGCCGGTTTAGTGCTTTGTGTGCAAATGGCTTGATTTGGCTTGGTTTAAGGTTTTAAGACTGGTTCAATCCAGTTCTAGGGTATATTGGAGGCCAGTTTAGTTCAATTTTGAGGCGTTCATGGCTAATTCAAGCTAGTTTATGGGAGTTTAAGGCCAATTCAACCCGGTTCAAGAGTTTTATAAGCCAGTTCAAGGGCTTTAGAGACTGATTCAATGCAATTTAAGGGTTTTCAAGGGAAAAGGATGTGTGTACTTGAGTTGTATGGGTTTTGAGTGATGGAAAATGAGACTTGGAATGTGTGTAAGGGCCCCAGAGAGGGATAAGGGGCCGATTTTGGATGACCGAGTCCTTTCTTGTGTCTATTCAAGTGTGAATCTTGATTTTGTGTTGTTGTGGATGTAGATTCACCGACTAGAACGTAGAGTGATAATTGAGTCGGGCCAACAACTCAGGTTTGACTCGACTTTGATTGTGAATGATGATGTATTTTCAATACATGTGTTTTATTACTGTGATTTGACATAGACTATGGTTTTAATGCATAAAGTATGTTGATATATGCAAATTTACTAGGATATGTATTGATGTATTTTGAGACTTACAGTGAGCTTGATATTATTTGTTTTGGCATCCATATGTTGATATATGAACTGTATACATGTATATGTGAAATGTTTTTTATTAAATATGTGAGGACGGTATCGTGTGATGTGTTTGGGGACGTCAAGGGTTCAGCTGAAATACGGTGATCTGTAGTATCCAGTGGTGAGTGCTTTGAGTTCGGTATAAAGCTGTGGTGCCTCGGACATGATGCACACTATTGTGATGAGATTGGGATGTCAGGAGCTCAGTTAGAGGACGACGCGCCATAGCGTCCAGTGGTGAGTGCCTTGGGTCTGATGATATGATATGATAACTGAATATGAAGATACACCCACATTTATGTTTTGATGTATTATATTGCTCACTGTATATGCATATGTATGTTTTGGAATACTTGTGGTGCACATCCCAACATGACTAGAATAGGTATTATCTGTCACTTATTGAGTTTAGAGACTCACCCTTTCATATCTTTCTAAATCAGATTGGTTGTCCGTATTCTTACTAGAAAGGCATCAAAGTTGTTCCTATCAACTTGTCAAATGTACAGGCATGTTCCTTGTTATATCATTTCATATTCTAGACGCTCATTTATTTTTCTCAAACAAGATTCCGATTTGTATTTAAGGAGTTGAGATATTTATGTGATATGATTGATTTTGATCATGTGATGTTGTTGTGAAGCTTACTAGGGTTGGTAGACCCTGGTGTTAATCACAGGTCTAGGTTTGGATCGTGACAATCTATTTGTTTTTGTTCTCAAAAACAGTTTTCATTTTTTTTTGTTTCTAAGAACAAAAATATGAAAAACACTTGTTTGACAGTTTTGTCTTTAATATTTGTTTTTTAAAAAATTATAAAAGTAAGGAATTTTTAAGAATAACAAAATATAAATTTGATGGATTATTTTATCCATAATATCCCTCCATCTATTTGAAATCTCCATATCTGTCTTAATAGGGTCCCAATTGGTGTTTATAAAGTGTATACTTCTTTTTGAGTTTGTTTGATGCGGGTATCAAACAATCCCCCAATTAGGATAGGGAGGCTCGTAAGAGAGGTTGAGGGGAGGCTCACAAGAGAATTTGAGGGGTTGGCAAGTTTTAGTTAAACTCCTTTTGGGAGGAGAGGTTTTGCTAAACCCCCACTATTTCTAAAAAAAAAATTAAATTAGAAACTATTTTGATGAGTAATTTTTTTAAAAAAATAAGTGACACCTTTGATTATCCGCTATTACAAATTAAACTCAATCAAATAATTAAATTTATGTTATCTAAACCCACTTTTCTCAAAATTACTTTGTTTAAACCCAATTTTCTCAAATTTACTTTCCCAAGTCTACTTTTCTTAAGCTCAGTTAAACTTATAATCAAATGAACCCTTAAGATTTTTCTTTAAACCAAAAAAGATAAAAGGTTCTCTGAACTTTCGATGTTCTTTGAGTATTTCTAGCTCCATAAAAGAATTTTAAATACTAGATATGTCGCTTGTAACCAAACAACTACTTATTTATCTAGTAAATGAGCGACATACCTAAACTTTTTTAACTACTTACAATCTTAAAGAGAGCCAATCAACCTCTCGTTTATGATCTAATAAATTACACCTTAATGCCAAATTAGGGTTTTCGATCAATTTGTTTTTACTTTAAGTAGACGAATGAAATCAAAGTTATAACCAAGGAAACAATTGTTTGGTCATTTTCAGTGACTAATTGTTGATGGATCAAAATTAACAAACAGGTGAATGACTTAACATGTCTTAGTTTGATAGGTTAAAAATAATACTAGACAACACTTTGTCAACTCAATCTTAGATTGTGTATTATCTCTCTTAATTATATTTAATAATGCAATTAGGTAAATGTGAATTGCATGCAACAACAACATAAATAAAACAATTTAGAGTCACCTCATATGCCCATTAATTTTTCAGTAAGGCACTGACATAATACATTTCCTAATTAATTTAAGATTCAGACTCTATTTGATAAATTTGAAAATTAACTAATAAGACAAATCTATTTATTTAAATACTAATTTTGTTGATCCATTCCATTACTTCCTCTATTCTTATCCTTGACTGTGGACTTAAATAATGATATATGGTATGGACACTGTCTATAAATACCTTGAGATTATAGTTAGCTTTGCACAAACATTAATTAACTGGAAGAAATATGGCTAAGAACACCAAGCTCTTTGTGACTTTTCTTCTCCTCTTTGTCTTGGCATGTTCTGGTGAGTATATATTCATCAATAGTTTGAAGTTCAAGTGGGTCTAATTCTCACTTTCTTTTAGATCATGGGGACTTTTGGAATTTAGATTTCTACTATCACGGTCCAGGTGCTAGATCTGTGATCGAATTTAAGATTATAATAAAATTCAATCTAGCAAGCCTAACCGTCATATAGTCTATCCCTAGCAATTTGTTAAGTCTAAACTACTAACCCAAAATGCTTAAACCCAAATTATTCAGTAGTAATCTCTACTCTCTTATATATCATATTATATTACATTCAAAAATCGATATAAAATGGGATGTCACAATTTCCCCCACTTAAAAACTTGATATCCTCATCAAGTTAAAAATCTGCATTTATATTTAAACAAAACAGAAATTCGTATTTGTATGTAAACAGCCTCATCAAGTCATAAATCTGTATTCTGATACTAATTTATCATGACCCAGGTACTAAATCAGTGACTAGCACTAAAATTAAAATGAAATTCAACCTAACAATCCTAATTGTTATACAGTATTTTTGTAATGACCTGAAAACTACTAGTCCTAGTAACTTGTTGAGTCTAAACCACTAGTTCAAAATACTTAAACCCAAGTTATTCAGTAGTTGGTTTCAGTTTCTTATATACGATATCATATTACTTTCAAACATCAATGTGGAACAACATATCACATTTATAGTTTTGTATATTTAAAATTTGGTAAATTAATTTCAAAAAGATTTTCAAAAGTTGTATTGTGAGACAATTTTTAGAACCCAATTTTGTGCTTTTCAAAGCCAAGAGCCTACGTACTTTCAAGGGTACAAAAACAATTGGCAAAAGTCATGGAAGTTAATATATATGGATTTCAATTATTGTTGTTATTATTATTATGATTTCTAATACTTGCTTGCATTGACATAACATAGAAATAGTTGCAACATCAATGTGCCATTACAACACCGGCATGACTTGGGGTGGCCAATGCTACAATCACTGCAACTACTATTGCAAGAATTACCATGGTTATATGTATGGTTCTTGCATAAATTCTCAAGGCAATGGCGAGTCTGTTTGTTACTGTTACTACCAGTGTAATTAGAACTAAGTGCCCTCGATCTATAAATGTGCCACGTGTGACATGTATTGAGAGTTTGCTTAATTGGAAACTCTTTTGCATGTAGTATTTATAATTTCCATGTTACTAAATAAATCATCCTATATATATAGGATAGAAGTATGTTACTTTTATGTTGTAATTTCTGATCTATCTTAATAAATTTTGTGTTTTATAAATAAATATGTCTCCTATGTTATGAGTATTTTTGTGCTTCTCAGATATCTCTTTGCTAGGAGAATTGTTAAGTTGATGTCTACAAATATCTCCTGTGTAACTCTCTTACATTCAGTCTCAATCATTTATTAGAATTCGTCAAAGTTTGCAAGATGCATTTTGTTCTTTACAATTGGCCTTCAGTCACATAAGAATTTTATGGGGTCAAGGGATTTAGAAAGTATATTTTATATTAGCTTCATAATTCATGCAAATAAACAGGAAATTTAAAATTAGGGGTGATTTAATGCCCTGTATTTTTCGGATTCTAAGATTTAAATTATTGAAATTTTAAAAAATGGTGGTGTCCTAATTAAAAAATTTAAAATTCTAATGATTTATCTCAAATATTTCTAGAGATATTTGAAATATTTGAAAATTCAATAATTTTGAGTTTTAAATATTAATTTGAGGTTATTTTTAAATCTCTAAATTAAGTTATGAATTTTCTTTAGACCAAAAAACAAAAGAAATTCTTTGAGTACTTTTTCTTCCGTGAAAACACTTTTAGATAGTAAACATATCAGATAACCAAAGGGCAAATGGACCGGCTTAGTCTATTTAGTTTGAAGCTTGAGGCCTCCGACAAAAGTAAATTTGCTATGATGATGCATAAATTCTAATTCCATGCTAACCAACAGTCGAGCAAAAGAATTAATTGATATACCAAGTAAACGACTTAAGATAATAATTGATATCCTTAATTAATGGCAGACCTTGTCAAACCATCAATAGAATATAGTGTTTAATGATCTCCCGCATAGCTATTTGTTTTTCATAATGCTATTAGGTAAATGCAAATTACCATGAGAAGGTAAATAAAACAATTGATAGTTACCTAAGTAGTGTTATGACCTGGCAATGTTATGGATACTTTCTTTGATTTGTGATGTCTCAATTGCTTTATTTCGGATTCCAAGTGTGGGTGTTTATGATTTGCTTTGATTCAATTTGATATTCAAATTTAAATTAAATTATATTTTACAATTTGTGATTTTTAAAAAATAAATCAAACTGCTGTTCATGATCAGTACAGGAAAATCATTATTTAACTATGGACAAATCTATAATTAAATTGAAAAAATCCCTAGCTAAACTAGATTTAGCTAAGAAAACATTTCTAGCAAAATTCCGTAACTAAAATAGGCCTAGTTAAATTTTAGCTAGGAATATTCATTATCCGTAACTAAATGTAGCTAGAATTTTAATTACGGAGAAAGGCCCTAGCTAAGTTTAGCCAGGGATGTCTCTAGCTAAATTCTAAACAGTTTAGCTAAAAACGTTTCCTAGCTAAATTTGTTGCTAAAATATAGCTAGGAAAGTTTCCTAGCAATCTATTGCTAAAGTATTCTCCTGTTTATATTGAAGTACAGTATAATTAATCAACAATATCATTCAAATACTATATAATATAATTAAAATCAAATATATTTGAGCCAAGCAATAGGTTGTTATAAAAGACTAAGTCAAATGTCTACAAAAGATCAAGTCGAATGTGTACAAAATATTGAGTACATGTCTACAAAAGATCAAACAATAATATTTACATAAAACTAAAACTTACACACCCTCCAATTGCATTCTTTGCATGACAAGATCCAAAGGGAATGTTGCTGTAGATATTAAGTATAGAAAATTAATTAGAGATCACAAGGAGACTAACATGAACCAAGATTAGGCTATTAACCAAATATTTAGTAGGAATCATCACTCACTCAGTTATATTCACATAATAACACATCAAATTAATGTTCACTATGGCAGAATCATTGGGCCTATATCAAGATGTCAAATATTAGATATCTTAAACCATACCAGAAAACCAACTAGGAGCCAGTAAGCAAAATTGCTAGTGTGAAATGCCTAATTTGATAAGGAGAATAAAAGAATCTTCACCTTAGAGAATGCCAATAAGATCTCAGTGTCTCATAAATGGAAAAGCTTATTGCTAAGCTGGGTCCAACACCCTACAAAACAATCACCACAATTGAGATATAGTCAAAGAAATGAGGGAATGAAGAACAAATAAAAGCAAAATAAAAGGCTTACCAGTAATGTTGCTCCAAGTCCTTTGTATAGGTCAAAAATACCTTCATCTCTGCAAATGGTATGAATTGCATGCCAAATTCCTTGTGATATAGTGTACTTCTCTGAAAAATTTGCACAAGGAATGCTCAGAAACAAGCTCAGATAGAGAGAATCATAATGAACAGGCTAGCAGAAATAGAATGCAATCCATCTCAGTTGCTAACTCTAGCCTACAATTATGTTTCACAGCAAGAAAGGAGCCA
The DNA here is from genome assembly GCA_911865555.2 of Thlaspi arvense. Classification (NCBI taxonomy): domain Eukaryota; kingdom Viridiplantae; phylum Streptophyta; class Magnoliopsida; order Brassicales; family Brassicaceae; genus Thlaspi; species Thlaspi arvense. The sequence continues at coordinate 46,534 of CAJVSB020000321.1, forward strand.
ACTGTGAAAAAAAAATACTGGGAGACATCCTAGAAGCAGGGAACAGAAACATGGCTGAGAAGCATTATTTGTAAACAAACAAGGAGCCTCCTTGTACAAATTCATTTGGATGGGCAGTTCTGCATTATAAAATGGCATGCCTAAGATCACAATCTTTGATTTATTTGACCAAATTCAAACAAAGATTTTAATACCTATATACAAATTCCAATAAAGGAGTTAACATCAGTGAGGTTTATTGAGGTTATCCATGAGAATAAAAGAAAAATGAGATTCACCTTTGGTTTATTAAGGTTATCCAAATAATAATAGTTGCATGAAAAAGAGACATGCAAACATTTGGAAAGATACATCAATACATTCTATTAAATTCTATCAATACATCAACTGCTTATTACATAGGAAAGATAGCTCACGTGCTTGGGGTCCAAATTCTTAGAAAAGCAATAGGTTCTGATTGTTTAGTGGGACCAAGCCATTATTGCAAGCATTAGGCATTTATCAAAGCTTTACTAACAGGAGACAATTGCAACAAATTTCTCCTACACGCGCTTGCACCACACCTAGAGCATGACAGCAATTATAAAGAACAAGATTTTGCATACAAACTAGATTTTGGATGAGGAGCCACATCCACAAGCAGTTCACCATTAGGATAGAGACTATCTAAAAGTTAATCATGTAAAGTATGATATACACGTCAAAACATTAACAAAAATCCCATCAAAAACTAAACTGACCTAATAATGCACAATTTGAGCAACTAGATTTATGATCCACCTAGAAACTCACCATAGCACACTAAGAAAACAATGCATTTGTTGCTGTGTCATCTAATAACCAGTTGCTAACAAGAGCCATATAGATTTTATCATATTTTCTTCCATCAGGAAGAAAAAAGCAGAATGAACATGCTTAGTTTTAATAATAAACGTAAAGCAGCAGGAGCAGGAGAAGGAAGATGTCAAAGGAGCAATCCCATTTTATTCACCATTACAATATCATAGATGCAAAAAGACGCCTGACCCTAGAATGGCGTTTTACTATCTAATGGCCAACTATACTAGCATAAAGTGATTCTGCAGAGCATCACCAAATATAAGATTCCATCCAGAGAACACGCACACACAAAAAACAAATGCCAAGAAGCTACGAGTATCAAAGTATATAGTCTAGCATAGCTGCATAATATGCCTAATGCTTAACTTACCTGAGCTAAGCTCTAAACAATGTATTTCTTTTAAATTAACTGTGACAGCAACAAGGAATTATTACCTGAGAATTTTTAGAAATGAGAAAAAATATGAGAAGTAAACTAGCAATCAGCAACAAATAGGAACAGGGAGCTGACATTAATATAATATAACACATGACATAAAGTTAAAAAGCCTGTGATTCATAACAAATGAGAATCACTTGTACAAAAATCAACTTTGAAATTAACAACAGAGGAGAATTATGGCCTTTCTTAAATTACAAACTTGCAGAAAAGCCTCACAAAAGTTAAAAGAATTTGCAGAATAGCCACCAAACCAATTTGTTAAACTTTTAGCCAACTCTAGATACTCAGTCGTCATCAAGAATTATGTAATCAAAGAAACAAGAGAATCACCCCTAGACATCACTGGCTCGATTTGGGAATCATGTAATCAAAGTTCTTGATCTAGGGTTTTGAGGGTTGAGGGATAAATAAAAGTAAAAATAATTAAAAATAGAATAGTTATATTTAAGTATAAAAAATAGGAAGAGGTGTTTGGGCCATTTTGTTTTTTTTATATAGTTATTTAAATAAATATTGAATAAAATATTAAAAGAGCCTAAATAGAATAGTAAAATTATACTTTTTAAAAAAAAAATTATTTTTTTAACCTTTTTCTTGAAATTTCTAGCCTTTATATTAAATATTTTAAAAAATTAAAAATTAATTTTTTTTAAATCAACAAAATAACCCCTATAGATATAAGAAGATTTTTACAACAAAATAATTAAAGAAATTTAAAATAAAATTTTCTATATTTGCTAGGGATCAGTTATGGCAATGCCCTAGCTAGAGTAAAAAAATTTCCCACGCAAAGTTTTCCATATTCCCTCCAAATATTAGCTACTGATTTAGCTAGTGATATATTCTACCTAAAATTTAGTTACGGAAAATCCCTAACTAATACCTAATTATATTGTGATAAAATTTTCAAGTAAAAAAATTGCTACAAAATGATCATTCCTAACTAAATTTGTAGTTAAAATTGCATATTAACTACAAATTTAATGTTCCTAACTAAAATCCGTAGCTAAAACCAATGCTTCTTATAGTGAGTTTGGTTTGGTTTCAAAAATTATTGCCTGTTATTTACATAATTGAAAGGATTAAATTTACTACCATCATAAAAATTTTAACAAAGCTTTTTTAAAATCGAACGTCTCATTTTTTATAACATATTTAATTCAATACATTTATTATCTATTAATTAACTATAGTAATTATACGTTATACTATAAATATGTTTATATACTATAACAGAATTTTGTTCATACTAATGAAAATCATATCTTAAGAAAGAAAAACAATTAATTATTAAGACAAATATAAATAAAAAATAAAAAAAATAAAAATATTATCAAACAATAAAAATAAACTATTCATCGATCTAAATAGTTTAATTCAATTTATCAAACACTCTTATTTCCCACACTTGTTGAGAAGATTTACTTTGCATTTAGGTAGGATAACAAAGATGACAGTGTCAATTAAATTAATTAATAGACGATCAATACAAAAATCTAACATCTGGATAAGCCCATTAATTTTTCAGCAAACCATTGACTTAATAAATTTTCCGATTATACAGGTCGAGGGCTCTATATAATAAATTGAAAATCAAGGATTAATAATTGGTAATCATTGTAAAAACTTATTGACAAGTACTATCCACAAGCTGCTTCACATTTATCTAAAATGATTTTATGATCTTCAACCATGTAATTTTTATATCTACGAACTCATCTGATAGGTCGAATAAGATAAGTTAAGATAAGATAATTTTTGAACAAAATATTTTATCTCATAGGATTGTGGATTGTCATATCTCGTTTAGTATATTTTAACTCAAATTTGAATAAAATATCAGATAAATATATAAATTACTAAATAACTTTTATTATTCTTGACAACGAGCAACGTGTGGCGATAGTCAACAGTAGTGGGTGGTGGTTGGCAATAAGAGGTGAATATATTTTATTAATTTAACTTATAAGTAGTAAAGACAATATTAATCAACGTAGCCAGATAAGCATTAGACAAAATGATCTTATCCCTTAATATAGTTTATCCAAATTCAGTTAAATAATTATTTTGACCATATAATTTATTAAATATTTTTATCTAATCTACTAAAATTGAATAAGGTTGGTAATTATCCTTATCCAACCTACCAAACTCTGATACGATAAAACGAATATGTTGTTTGAATTACGTAAAGTGTTTTACCATGCCTGGGGTAAATTACCCAGTGGTCACTCAACTTAATGCCTAGCTTTTCCCGGTCGAGGAACTTTAATTCGTTTAAATCGTCATCCATCTCATTTAAAATCACAATCACATCCCTCCCTCAATTTTCTGTTAATCATACCTAGCGAAATGCGCACACGGCAGTCCCATGACATCCAAGTCAGCAAATTGATTTTTACAGTATGGATAAAAATACAATTAAACTATTTTAATCAAATAAATTAATTTTTCAACAAAAAAATAAAAGAACCCAAATGTACTAATCATTTTCTTAATCAGATAGAAAGGTCTCTAATTAAAGAATTATTCATTTGAGGCATTCAACTTTGTCAACTAGCAAACAATAATTTACTTGAAATCTACTTAGAACAATAACCCAAATTAATCCTCTATAAAAAAAATTAATAAAAAAGTTTTGATATATTATTTGAAGTGACATAAACAATAACCTCAATGTCTAAGACTCTATCAAACGATCAAAACCACCTCTCCCCGTCTTTTATCTCCCATACTATTTTTTTTTATTTTTTAAAATGGCATTAATAGATGAAATTTTTTGACCACGTCAAATGATAAACTACTTCACCAGGTTATATCTCCATAAGTGTTTATTTATTTCCTTCTAATATTGTCATTAGGTAGATGAACTTTCCAATTATGGAATAAATAAATAAATAAATAATCGGGCAACCTTGCGTATAACTGAAAGAGCTGATTTACGTTTGGGTGGAATAATAAGATAATAGTTTCATGAATAAGATTAAATAATATCAAGATGTGACAATTTTATATTCTGTATGGGTGGATACAATGATGTAATTGGAGGCTCTGGCGTGTGTGTATGTGTGTGTGAAACCAATATAAAACACTCCTTACATAGAATAACAATATTTTTATTTTGATTGCTACACTGCAAATATTTTTGACTTGCCACAGATCTTTATCCAACAGGATGAAAATCGAAAAAAATGAAAGATAAAGAGGTTAGAATACAAGCATGATATTACACATCTTAATAATTACATTTTTAAGTAGGATACTGACTTTATGATAAGTGGTATTCGATTTAATTCTAATGAACTAATTCGGCAGTGGTGGAGCTCACGTCGAGTATTTCCAACAAAAGTTAAATAAAGTGATTGGAGGATATGAAGACTATCTTGATGAAAACGTCCAAAATTAGAGTGAAAAAATGTATCACGAATTTTATATCAAGTTGAGCAAATATTTGAATCACATAATCCTTTACATGTATTAGAAATATATTTATTATTATTATCTTCTTAATGCAGAAATAACAGCAGCAATTAATGGGGTGAATGCTATAACACTGCATCTACTACCGCAAGCAATATGAGCACATTATGTATGGTTTTTGCACGGGGTCTCATGGCGGCGGCTGGGGCAGCGGTCTGTCATGCTACTGTTACTAACATTGCCGTGACTGCAGCTACAACTGCAAGCAATATGAGCACGCTATGTATGGTTCTTGTACCGAGTCTCATGGAGGCGGTGGGGGCGGCGGTCTGTCATGCTACTTTACTTAACGTTGCCGTGACTAAGTGCAATTCATCTGTGAATCCTGCGTGGAAGCTGTAGCTGGTAATAATCTTACGTAAACAAAAAAATGCCTCTGAGTCCTGCTCCCACCTTTGCTGTGCTTCCGCCCGTCTCACGTGAAGAGTTAACGGTCCTCTTCTGCAACATTTTTTAATGCCGTCGTTATAAACGACGACTTAATGACAAGATTAATTATTAAATAAGAGACAAATTTGATGATGTCTCAGCACAATTTAGTACCAAACTAGATATACAACAAGATATACAAATGCAAGTACTCATTTAAAAAAATTAGAAATTATTTTGACGAGGTATAATTTTTATAAAAATAAATTGGACGTTTATTTTTTATTTTCCACTTTTACAAATACAAACTAATCAAATAATTATAAATTTATTTCATCAAATCTACTTTCTACTAGTTGAATCTAACTTGAAATTATAGGTTATGTGCTTAATATTATTATATTTAAATTATTATAAAAGTTTATATATGAAATAAAGTACTAAATTTGTATTGTCAAATTAATATACCTTTATAATTATACATTTCAGAAAAAATAATTAAAAGCTAAAATAAAAAATTCTTAAAACAATATATCTAACTAATAAATAATTTTAGAGTTTAAAAATATAATATAATTACATTTAATATAACAAAAATATTGCATTATTTTGTTTAAACTCACTTTTCTTAAATTCACTTTCGCAAATTTATTTTTTCTAAACCCACTTAAACTTGCAATAAAACAAAAGTTTGAAATTTTACTTTAGACTAAAAAAATAAAGAAATTATCTTAGCACTTAATGTTCTTTGAGTAATTTTTGCTCCATAAAAAAATTCTTAAATACCAGACATACCCAATAACCAAATAGCTACTTATTTATATAGTACATAAATGACATGCCTAAACTTTTCTAACTACTTACTATTTTAAACAAAGTCAAACACTCTCTTATTTATGATGTAACCTCAAAGGAAAGATCTTAAATTACACGCTAATCCAAGTTATGGTTTTTGGTCAATTTGTTATTATTTTAAGAAAACAGATAAAGTCAAAGTTATAACATGGAAACCGTTGGTCGGTCATTTTCATTAAGCAATTGTTGAAGGATTAGAAGTAAAAAGAAGATGGTGAATGAATTAACATGTATTAGTTGACGGGTTAAAACTAATACCAGACAAAACTTTGTCAGAACAATCTTACGTTGCATATTATCTCTCTTATATTTATTTATTTATTTTTACTTTTAAAAACACTACTAGGTAAATGAAAATTTATAAATAAAACAATTCAGAGTCACCTAATTGATTAAAGTGCAATAACCCGAGAGCTACTCACTTAATAATTATTAAGTCTAAACCGTTAACTTAAAATATTTAAATCCAAATTATTTAGTAATAATTTTTAGTTTTTATATATTATATTATATCACCCTAAAAAATTAATTTATGACAAAATATTACAATCTCCCTCACTTAAACACTTGACGTCTTTATCAAATTATAATTCCATATTTGTATTTAAATAGAACACGTTCGAAAATCATTTTATTTTGATACCATTTATAACGATCTGAAAGCTACTAAACTAATAATCTGTTAAATTTAAATCACTAACTCAAAATGCTTAAACTCAAATTATTTAGTAATAATATCCAGTTTCTTATATATTATATCATATTACTCTCAGAAATCAATTTGAGACAAAACATCACGCAAAGACTAAGGCTCTATTTGATAGATTTAAAAATTAATTAAGTGGAATCTATCTATTTAAAAAATTAGATTAATTTTCAGGCCATATTTAATTTTAAATAATTAGATATAACATTTTATCAAATGTATTTGATTTTATATAACTGGATATTGTTGAACAAACAAACCCTAAGATTAGGTGCGTTGACAATTAACTACAACTTGAGTGTCTACACTGCTTATTAGTTTCAGTGACACCACACTTCTGAATACTAATTAATTCTGTTGATTCATTCCATTGTGTCCTATTCTTATCCTTGACCACGGACTTAAATAATGATAAATAGCATGGGATGTTGGCTATAAATATCCTGAGATTAGAATTAGCTTTGCACAAGCTTTCATCAATTGAAAGAAACATGGCTAACAAAACCAAGCTCTTTGCAGCTTTTCTTGTCCTCTTCGTCTTGGCAAATTTCGGTGAGTATTCATCATAGTTTGAAGTTTAAGTAGCTCTAGCACTCTCTTTCTTTCAAATCACAGGGATGTTTGGGATTTAATTTTTTATGGTCTCGAATTTTTAAAATTTTGAAAATTAATAATTTCAAAAAAAAGTTTCAAAATTTTTATTGTGAGACATTTTTTAGAGCATGCTTTTGTGGTTTTCAACCCAAAAAGCTTAAAGACTTTCGGTGATGCCAAACAATCCCCAAGAGTCACCAAAGTTTACAGCATATGGATTTCACATGGTTAATATTATGATGATTTCTAATATTTACTTGTGTTGACATAATGCAGAAATAGCAACGGCATCAACGTGCCATCACAACACTGGCATGACATGGGACGGCCAATGCCAAAGTCACTGCAACAACTACTGCAAGCATCATGATAACTATATGTATGGTTCTTGCATGAATTCTGGTGGTGGCGGCAGTCTGTTTGCTATTGTTACTACACGTGTTAACAAAACTAAGTGCCTGCAGTCTGTACATGTGCCACGTGTGATGTGATATTGAGAGTTTGATTGATTGAAACTCTTTGCAATTAGTATTTATACTTTTAAGAATATGCTAAATAAACCATCCTATTTATGTTGGATGGAATTATGTCACTTTCATGCTGTGACTTGTGATATGTCATAATATATTTGTGTTTTAGAAATAAATGTATGTGTTCTATACTATGCCTATTTTCATAAAAAAAAAATAATTTTTCTCTTCACAATTAAAGAGAATTGTTAAGTTCGTATAGCATGAACATCTTGCTTGGATCTCTTCTACATGCAATGTCTACATTTGGCTAAGGTTCCTTCGAATCTCAACTGTTGGTTAGGGTTTTCGTCAAAGTTTGCAAGATGCATCTTGTTCTCTATGGCTGGCCTTCAACCACAGAAGAATTTTTGACTTCACATGCAACTTCTTTCATAAATTAGTGAATTAATTTTTGATTTTTTAATCAATAAGATTTTTATTGCAAATAAATCAGTAACAGAATGCCATCTATGTAGTTTTAAATTACAAAAAGTTATTGTAAAACCCAATTATTCAATAAATCAACGTCCTCCCTTTTCTAATCCGTTATTGGTAGCTTTTCTACTTTAAAAAATAAATAAATAAACAGCCCTTTGATTTTTCACACGCAGCATAGTAATTTACCATCTCCCATTTTGTGAGGATCGTCAATTCCTTGTCAAAAAGAGAACAATGAAAGGATTGATACAACTGTTAAAGTTGACCCTTAAAAAAAGGTATATTAATTGGGTTGGCTAGTTAAAAGTATGCTATCAAATAGGTTGGATTTGGATCAAATCAAGTAAATTTAAATTTGAACATGATTAAATATTATACTATGTTCGAATTCTATCTAAACTCTTATAAGATCTTTATTTATTAAACCATATCTGAATCTGACGAATAATTCGAAATCTAATGAATAATTTGAAATTCCATAAAAAAAAATTTGATCTCACAAAAAATAACCCTTTTTGCATTTAAATTCCTCAACTCTATTTTATCAATCACTTTGGTCTTTGAATTTTTTGATTTTCTCAATTTAATCACCACAACTTTGAATTTATTAATATCTCATATATATAATTAATTTAATTAAAAATACGATTAAAATTCATATTCGAATTCTTAACAATTAGATTGTTTAATTTCATATCTGATAAACTTATTTCGGATTATAGATATTTGTAATCAGATCTAATCCATTGAATATTTTTATCACATTTAAATCTTAAATTTTAAATCGAATTCAAGTCGGATTCAAATTAAAATCCAACCTATCAACAGTCCTAATCAAAACTCTCTCCCTCTCTATGGGTTTAAGGGATTGTAAAATGTAACTTCACGGTGACTTCATAACTCATCCAAATACATAAGACATTTAAAACTAAGGGTTATTTAATACCCCGCATTTTTCGGATATTGAGATTTATCATTGAAAATTTAAAATTTTCATGTCTAAAAAAAATTTTTAAGTGTTTTGAATTCTCTTTTTTCCTATATTGAAGTTCTTGTATTATCTTAATTTTAAATATAAGATTAACATGGTGTATGGCTTTGATTATTTAAAATTGTTTAAAATAATAAATATTTAAAATACTATACCACTAATTTGATAAATAAGTAATTTTATTTTGAATAAAGTATTTATTAAAATATGATTTATTTAAAAAGAAAATATATATTTAAGATAATTACATATAAGATGATAACAAATAGTTTTAAAAAATTAAAATAAGTCAGCTTAGTTTTTTCTACCTATTTGTCACTTAAAGAAATATGTTTACTACCACTTATATTTTTACCAATTGTATAAATAAACAGTTAACTATTCAAAATGGCAAATAAATCAATTTTAAACAAAAATAAACACTCTTTAAATTGTTTATACCAATTGGTTTACATATTTATTGTAATAATCGGAGAATACTAAATCAAACAACTTGTTGACCGTGAATCATTTGTTCAAAATACTTAAACCCAAGTTATTCAGTAGTAGTCTCTAATTTTTTATATTCCATATCATATTACTCTAAGAAATCCAAGTGAGACGGAATATTACAAGTTCTTTCACTTAAATTCTTAACATTCTCGTTAAGTCATAAATCTATATTCGTATTCAAACAGATCAAATTCGAAAATTATTTTACTCTAATATAATTTGTAATGATCTAAAAGTTATTAAACTTATTAATTTGCTGAGCCTAAATAACTAATCAGCCTAATTTATTCAATAGTAGTTTTTAATTTTTTATATGCTATATTATATTACTCTTAAAAATTGAATTGAGATGGGATATTATATTTTCTTCTTGCTTTCAACCATCTATTACAGTATGAATCTAAAACTATTCTAGAAGCAAGCATTATTATGATTTTTTTTGTTTTTAATTTTTGGTTTTTCAATGCTTTCATTCGTTCTCTTTCCCTAGTGTGCTGAAGGCCATGCACACAAAAGGGAGGGGGAAAATATGGAAGGGACTTGCAGACTCGTACATTCTTTATGTGTTCGCACCTAACCAAGCAGTACACATCCAACTGAGAAGCCACTTGTACTGCAAGCAGCTTGTAGCTACTTTTCAACTCGTGACTTAGATTTTATTGACGATCCATCGATTAATTCTTTTTTTGTTCGACTGTTGGTTATTAATTGAATAGAATTTATGCGTCACCTTAGCAAATTTTTCTTTTGCCAATGGGCATATTTAATTGTAATTTGCTTTTTGAAATATCAGTTACTTTTTACAGACGGTTTTAAAGTAAATACTGCGTTCACTAGATAAAGAATATCGCTAAGATTTCATAATCCCATCAACTTAATAGACTAAACCCATCAATTTGCCCTCTAATTAACTGCTATGTTTATTATTTGAAAATGTTTGTGTGGAAGAAAAAATACTCAAAGTTTTTCGGTGTCAAAGAAAATTCACAATATATTTCAAAAGAACCTTAAATTAAGATATTTCAATTTTAAAAATTATTAAATTTTCAAATATCTCCAGAAATATAGGAGGTAAATTATTAGAATTTAAAAAAATAAAAAGCACTGTACAGGTAAATAAACAATAATAATTTTTTCTCTAAACCCGACATATTCTAACTTTTATAGTAATATTAATATTTTTTATTTACTTAAATATAATTTTTTAAAAATATTTATTAAAGTGATCCAAACACATCACATTATGACAAATATTTTTAAAAAATTAATTTTCAACAAATAAGAAAATATATATTAATGTTAATATAAAAACGCCACAAGCCCTCTTTTCTCAATTCTTCAAAACAGACGGCCCAATAACCCAAACAAGGCTCTTGGCCAATAAAAGCCCTTGGTAAAGAAGGAGAACCTAAGACAAATTAAAATGACGCCATTGGTAAGCGAGCGAAACCAGTTAAATTGTACTTTGCCTCCTTGTGTTCGAACTTGGCAGCATCTACTTCTCACTCATCTTAGTGGCTCTCGTTGTTGCCTACAACCTGATACAATGGTGAGCCCCTTCGCCGCAATTGGATTTTATCAAATCACTCTCTTCGATCCACCTTTCTCCTCAACCATTTGTATTTGATCTTGCGTTTATGGCATTTTCAGGCCCATAAGAAGGACAAAGCCCCTCTGCCATCTTCCAAGCCTGCCAAGTCTAGCGGCGGAAACAAACTCCAAGTGTTGTCGATACAGTTCACCGAGAAACAATCAATCTAAAAATAACAAAATCCTTATTTTAGGAACTAAGGGCCCCATTGTGCGATTAGGGGCCAATTTTGGATGACCAAGTCCTTTCTTGTGTCAGTTCGAGTGTGGGTTTTGATTTTGTGTTGTTGTGGATGTAGATTCACCGACTGGAACATAGAGTGATCATTGAGTCGGGCAACAACTCAAGTTTAACTTAGTTTTGATTGTGAGTGATGATACATTTTCTATACATGTGTTTTATTACTGTGATTTGACATAGACTATGGTTTTAATACATATAGTATGTTGATATATGCAAATTTATTAGGATATGTATTGATGTATTTTGAGACTTACAGAGAGCTTGATATTATCTGTTTTGGCATCCATATATTGATATATAAACTGTATACATGTATACGTGAAATGTTTTTTGTCAAATATGTTAGGATAGTATCGTGTAATGTGTTTGGGAACGTTAAAGGTTCGGCTAGAGTACGGTGATCTATAGTGTCCAGTGATGAGTGTCTTGAGTTTTGTATGAGATTGTGGTACCTCGGACATAATGCACACTCTCGTGATGAAATTAGGATGCCAGGGACTCAATTGGAGAATGGTGTGCCATAATGTCAAATGGTGAGTGACTTGGGTTTGGTGATATGATATAATGAATAAATATGAAGATACCCCCACATATATATGTTTTGATGCACTATATTGCTCACTGTGTATGTATATGTATGTTTCAGTATACTTGTGGTGCACATCCCAACATGGATAGAATAGGTATCATTTATCACTTACTGAGTTTAGAGACTCGCCCTTTAATATCTTTCCAAATCGGATTAGCTGTCCGTATTCCTGCTAGAGAGGCATCAGAGTTGTTCCTATTGACTTGTCAAATGTATAGGCATGTTCCTTATTGTATTATTTCATATTCTAGACGCTCATTTATTTTCTCAGACAATATTCCGATTTGTATTTAAGGAGTTGAGATATTTATGTGATATGATTGATTTTGATCACGTGATGTTGTTGTGAAACTTAATAAGGTTGATGGTTTCTAGTGCCAGTTATAAGTCTGGGTTTAGGTCATGACAATCTATTTGTTTTTGTTCTCAAAATAGTTTTCATTTTTTTTTTTTGAGAACAAAAATATGAAAAACACTTGTTTGACAGTTTTGTCTTTAATAATTGTTTTTTAAAAAAATTATGAAAGTAAGGAACTTTTAAGAATAAAAAAATATTAATTTGATGGATTACTATATCCATCATATCCCTCCATTTATTTGAAACCTCTATATCTGTCTTAATAGGTCCGGATTGGTGTTTATAAAGTGTATACTTCTTTTTGAGTTTGTCTAGTGCTGGGTATCTAACAATCCCCTAGTTGGGATAGGAGGCTCATAAGAGAGGTTGAGGGGAGGCTCACAAGAGAATTCGAGGGGCTGGGAAGTTTTAGTTAAACTCTTTTTGGGAGGAGAGGTTTTGCTAAACCCCTACTATTTCCAAAAAAAAATAAAATTAGAAATTATTTTAATGAGTAAATTTTTTAAAAAAATAAGTGACACCTTTGATTATCCACTATTACAAATTAAATTCAATCAAATAATTAAATTTATTTTATCTAAACTCACTTTTTCAAATTTACTTTGTTTAAACCCAATTTTCTCAAATTTACTTTCCCAAGTCTACTTTTTT
>CAJVSB020000322.1:0-59653 GCA_911865555.2 Thlaspi arvense
AAAATAGAACTTTACAAGAAATGGCTCGAACTATGCTTAATGAATACAAGCTACCTAAATATTTTTGGACCGAAGCGGTTAATACGGCTTGTTATATTTTAAATCGAGTTTTTATTAGACCAATTCTTAAAAAACTCCTTTTGAACTTTGGTTTGATAGAAAACCTAAGATTGGTTATTTTAAAGTGTTTGGATGTAAATGTTTTATTTTAAACGCTAAAGATAATCTTGGCAAATTTGATGCAAAATCGGATAAAGGTATATTTTTAGGTTATTCAATTACTAGTAAGGCTTATAGAGTTTTTAATAAAAGAACTAATGTAGTTGAAAATCTATGCATGTTACATTTGATGAAATTGATCCATTTTTGCAAAATGTTATATTTATCATGATGTTGATGATGATTTAGTTAATTAAATATTAATGATAAAGAAAAGAGAAATTGAAAATCCCCCTAGTATAGAAAACTTTGATGAAACTCCACATAGTGATTTGCAAAAGCTTGGAAGTATAAATCTAGTCACCCTAAGGAACAAATTATTGGTGATCCTAGTGATTGTAGGAAGACTAGAAATCAATTGAAAAATATTTATGAACACTTGTCTTTTATTTCTCAAATTGAGCCCAAAACTATTAATGATGCTATTAATGATGAAAATTGGGTTCTAGCTATGCAAGAAGAATTTAATCAATTTGAAAGAAATAAAGTTTGGAAATTAGTGCTTAGACCTAGTGATCACACAGTTATTAGAACCAAATGGGTGTTTAGAAATAAACTTGATGAATCTGGTAATATAATTAGAAATAAGGCAAGACTTGTAGCTCAAGGTTTCAATCAAGAAGAAGGAATAGATTATGGAGAGACTTTTGCTCCCGCAACTAGACTTGAAGCTATTAGAATATTACTTGCATTTGCATCTCATATGAATTTCAAACTATTTCAAATGGATGTTAAAAGTGCCTTTCTAAATGGTTTTATTGTTGAAAAAGTTTATGTTGAACAACCACCGAGTTTTGAAAATGAGAAAAACGTTGATCATGTTTACAAACTTTCAAAAGCTTTATATGGTTTGAAACAAGCTCCTAAATCGTGGTATGAAAGGCTTTCAAAATTTTTATTAGAAAATAGATTTTCAATGGGAAAAGTGGATAATACTCTTTTTATAAGAAAAGAAAATGATGATTTACTTATTGTTCAAATTTATGTAGATGATATCATCTTTGGAGCTACCAATGAATCTTTATGTGAAAAATTTGCTTCATCTATGCAAAATGAATTTGAAATGAGTATGATGGGTGAGTTAAATTTCTTTCTTGGTTTTCAAATAAAACAACTCAAAGAAGGGATTGTGATAAATCAAGCTAAGTACACTAAAGAGCTACTAAAAAGATTTGGGATGGATAATTCTAAGATCATGAGAACTCCTATGAGTACTTCAATCAAACTTGATGAAGATATTAATGGAAAACCTATAGACATCAAGTTATATAGAGGTATGATTGGTAGTTTATTGTACTTAACTGCTAGCCGTCCCGATATCATGTTTAGTGTTTGTTTGTGTGCTAGATTTCAAGCAAATCCAAAAAAATCTCATTTGCATGCCGTCAAAAGAATTCTTAAATATCTTAAAGGAACTGTAAATGTAGGATTATTTTATCCTAGAGGAACCTCCTTTGAACTTACTAGTTATTCGGATGCGGATTTTGGAGGATGTAAATTAGATAGAAAAAGTACTAGTGGAACTTGTCATTTTCTTGGAAAATCTTTAGTTTCTTGGGCTAGTAAGAAACAAAATTCAGTTGCATTATCTACAGCCGAAGCGGAATATGTAGCCACGGGAAATTGTTGTGTACAAATTTTATGGATGAAACACACCTTACTAGATTTTGGATTTAAATATGAACACATTCCTATTAAGTGTGATAATACTAGTGCCATCAATATTTCTAAGAATCCTATTCAACACTCAAGAACAAAACACATTGATATTAGACATCACTTCTTGAGAGATCATGTTCAAAAAGGTGACATAACACTAGAATTTGTGAATACCGAATATCAACTAGCGGATATTTTTACAAAACCCCTTAATGAAGAAAGATTTTGTTTTATTAAAAGAGAACTTGGTCTTATAGACTCAAGTATATAGCTAATATTATTTGCATCAATTATTTTTTTTGAAAGAAAAATCTCTAAATATTTTCATGCATATATTGAGGGGGAGCTTATATAGTTTATCCTTTTGATGATGTCAAAAAGGGGGAGAAATTACATGATATGTGCTTAATGAATTTCTTGCATTGCATATTTGTTTTGTCATCACCAAAAAGGGGGAGATTGTTAGTCTCAAGGTTTCATATTTATTTTGATAATGACAAAACAAATTAAAATTATTATGTATATTTATATAATGAATAATATGAACAATTTTAAATATTAAGTTTATTGTTTAACTACATACATTACATGTACTAAATTGTGAAGCTGTCAAATTAGACATGTGTGTAGTAAATTAATTATATCTTACAATAGAAAAGTCAAAAAAATTATAATCAATTTTATATGAAACTACACTCAAATATCTTTATTTTGATATATAATTCATCATATATATTCTTTTGTATTAAAGCAGTTTATTATATCAATCTCATATATTATTTTCTGAAAAAGTCATTCTTAAAATCTGCAGAATATTTATTTTAATTAGTAAAATATAATTTATAATATAAATAAAATTCTGAATTATAAATATAAATAATTTGTAAAGTAGACGTGTTGAGCTTTAAATGTATATATTATTTGCACGTTTTACACTTATAGTTTGATAGATATAATTTTTCAAAGTGGACCATTCTGCTGAGTTGCACTGTCAACAGACAAAATGAGTATACTACAGTATTTTTACAATATCTCAAAATATAAAAGTCAAATTCATACGAATCCAAATTTGAATGAAAGTAGACGTTATAAGATTTTCAAATATATATAATTTGTTATTTTTGAATACAAATTCAATTTCTAGACAATTTTGAATTTGGCCAACAACTTTTGACAAAAGCAATTTTACAGTCTGGCATGTCGTTGAAGATTTGATGATTTCTCTCAAACGGTGCACGATAATTGAATGATTCTTTTTTCATTTGAAAATAGACTCAATGAGGAGTATCCAAGAATATTTTAAGATTTTTTGAACATTCGGAGCCATTTTATTTGAATTTTTGAATCGAGCCAATGTGCAGTACTATTGAGAAATGATTTTATCTTCCACAAAGGCCAACGTCTCCTTGGTGTTTTTGCCTATAAAAGGAGCATGGATTGAAGGGAGAAACACACAACAACAAGCTCTCAAAGCCTCCTCAATCTCTCTCTAATTCTTTGTGCTATGTTGTTTATTACTAGATCAAAGAGTGCATAGAGGAAATTGTTTTATTCATGAGAGTGCCTCTTTGAAGTGAGATCATTTTGTACATGAGTGGTAGCTAATCCTACTTAAGAGGAATTGCTACATTTCTACTTCATCTTCATTTCTACTTGTATTGGTGTTTGAAGCTCACCGAATCAAAGGCTTTGTAATCGGGATTTCTTGCCTCACCAAGTGCGAGGAATTTGTTTGTATTCGGGATTTCTTGCCTCCGTCAAGTGCAAAAGACTTAGTGGAACCTCGGCTAGTTGAAGCTCGAGGAGTGGACGTAGAGTTGGGTAGCAAGTCGAACCACTATAAAAGAGTTTGCATCTCTTATCCCTACTCTCTTTACTTTACTTGAAATTGTTTTATATTTATTATTGGGTGAATTGTATTAGTTTATTTGATTCAATATTTTTATTATTTTAAATTTTTTTTACACACTTAGCTTCCGCCATAAAAACCCAATTCACCCCCCTTTTGGGTTGCCTTTGGGGACAACATTGTGCTCATTGCAGAAATTTGGGCATGATGAATAGGATTGTTGAAAACTACATCATGAGTTGGCATCAAAGAGGAATGATCGCAAGAAGTAGACCACCACCTCTATCATAGCTATAAATGCCATTGAGATAGGCCATGTGACTGATGTGGACCTAAGTTTATCCTTGATGGTCCAGTCAAAGGGGACAAACCTAGGATAGTTGCCACTACCCAAGTTTAAGTAAGAGTTGTTCATTGTGCAAGTACAGGTAAAGAATGAGGTTGTCAATGCCATCTTTGACATAGGGAGTAGAAAAAACCTTATCTCTGAAAGTTTCAAAAAGAAGTGGGTTTGGAGATGATGCTGCGCTGTCACCCTTATACTTTAGGTTAGATCGATGATGATGTGGATAGTAAGATTGAGCGACAATGCAAGATTTGCTTTGCTATTTACCAAGCAATTCATTGATAAGATGGTGTGAGAAGTGGTACCGGTCGATGTGTATCACATCATCCTTGGCAGCCCCCACTCACGATAGAAAGATGCCATCTATCATCAAATAGAACATAATTATCACCTTAAAAAGGATGATAAAATGCTTATAATTTGTAGGGATGGTTCAAAACACGTCAAGAAAATGGTGGCAACCAATACAAAGCAGCAGTGCCTCACAATAGTCTTTCGACCACAAAAATTCATCCATGGCAAAGATGAGCCTGACACTAGTCCAAATCAACAGTACATGGGTCAAAAGAGGCAAAAAAGGATGTCCAAAATCCAGTGAAAATGAACAAGCCACAAGGCCCACCATCAAGCTTGGAGGAAGCCCAAGCATAAGCAGAACATCTCACATCAAATTCTGAACCAGCCCATTACCCACACCAGTGGAGTTAGAACCATCGAGAATTGGTTCTCAATAACAAGAAGAAATATGATCGGGGAGGATTTTTGAAAGATTTAGGGTTTAGGAATGCCCTTTTGAAAGTTTGAGTGTGAGAGAGTTTTGTTTAAAAATAAAAAGTTACTATAGCTAGGGGCCATAGCACGTTGGAGCCTATCTTAGCACCCTACATTCTAGAATTAGCATGCTATAGTGCACCAGAGCCTGTCGTAGCATGTTGCTTACTGATATTAGCATGCCATATCGTACCAGAGCCTACTACGACGTGCAACAATGAATTTTCGTGATTTTTAGAGTTTTCACATCATCCATGAACTTCTACACCTCCTAGGATACTTTGGATTATAAAAGAGAGTTTGGGTTCTCCTCTAAATCATCCAAAATTCATTCAAATTCATAAAACGTCTCATTAAAAAACTCATCAAAGGCTTCTTGAAACCACTTACTAATCATCCTATAAATGTAGATTTTACTTCATAGAAAAAGAATCAAGCATTGATCAATCCTTTTTTAGCCATCCTAGGGTGAATAGTTGGAGATTCCAAAGGTTCAAGATAAGTTGGCGAAAGAGGATTCGACTTTGCTCTTGAATTCTTGTTAGGGTTAGATTGAACGTTTTTCTGAGACTGATTGTATAGTACATTTTTCTTTATTGATTAATTTAATTTAGTTTTTTTCTCAATATTTGATTAGTTGAGTTTGGATCTTTTGACTATTATTTTATGATCTGTTTCTAGACATTATTAGCATTTCAAGAAAATTATTGATCATTTGATCACTAGAATTATCAACATAATTTAATTATGTTAAGAAGGATATAGCAAGGCAGCTAGGAATGTAAATGGAAATTAGCTAACTAAATAAAAAATTATATTTCGCAT
Organism: Thlaspi arvense; assembly: GCA_911865555.2. Lineage (NCBI taxonomy): Eukaryota > Viridiplantae > Streptophyta > Magnoliopsida > Brassicales > Brassicaceae > Thlaspi > Thlaspi arvense. The sequence continues at coordinate 5,670 of CAJVSB020000322.1, forward strand.
TAGATTATTTCATTAACAGCAAAACATCCTATCACCGTGAAGATAAAAAACATAATTGTTTCTGAGAAGACTTTTCCATGCTTATTTCATTCAAGTAATAAAATGTTCACATCGTTTTCCCTTTTAACATTTCAATGGAGGGGTGATTGTTTTACATCACCCAATTGGAGATGCTTCTCAAAGTAACTTCCTCTCTTTTTTTTTTTTTTGTAGTTCACTTGTTTTGAGGGGTTGTTTTCTCCTTTTACTATGGTTGTACATTTGTTTTTGATGGTTTTGTAGACATGCAATATCAAAAAAAAAATGGATTTAGTGACTGCAATATTAGTCACTAAAATCAAAGGGCAGTGGTCACTGAATGAATCAGTGACCACATTTGTGACCGATATGGTTAGTAAAAAAAGTCTCGTCACTAATCAGTTTTGTGACCAAGGCGATCACTAATTCAGTTAGTAATTCATTTTTTCACTATTTAACATATCAGTCACTAATTAGTGACTACCAGCATTTCGGTCACTAAATAGTGACCGAGTGTTCCATCACTAATCAGTGACCAAGTGTTCCGTCACTAATCAGTGACCGAATATTGTCGGTCACTAATTAGTGACCCAAACATGTGGTCACTAATTTTTGACCAAATAATTTTGGTCACTGATCATTTAGTGACCTTTTTTATTGACAAAATTAGTTACACATTTAGTGACTGCGAATGCGATAAGTAATTAGTGACTGCAATATTTTCGTCACTAGTTGGTCACCAATTAGTGACCCTATTAACCTTAATATCCTAACTATGTGCGGGTCACAATTGGGCTACTAATTTTGTGAGCTCCTTATGACCCATTTTAGGTGTCATTGGTGTTGTAATTGCTGTAATACGTATACATCATTTTAATTTTCATAATGTATTGTAATTCCTGTAATGCATATGTATCATTTCAATTGTAATTCACCAGTAGCATACATGAAAAGTAATTAAACATCATAGTACAATTGGTTTAAAATGTCAAAACCTTTAGTAATACAATTTGATAACTATTTTCAAACATAAAAAATGAAATAAGAATGTAAAGTATTAAAACATAACAATGTTAAATTGTAATTTTACTACTTATTACCTTCTCTAGTGCTCTAATTTTAGGTTGATGGTTCACCTTACATTGTATTGAACTTTTCCATCATTGAAGCCATTGTAGCCATTATAGCCTCCTTCCTAGCTTTCATTGCCTCCTCTCTGGCCTTTAATGTCTCTTTTGCTTATTTCTTGGCCTCCTCGAGCACTTGTGTCTCTCTTGATGCTGCTGCTTGCCTCTTCTCTACAAATGCTTTGGCAATTGCCTCTTACAATTGATCCAAACTGACATATCTAGGAGGAGGTGCTGTAGAGATGGAGTCAGATAAAGTACTAGTAGAAGCGAGCTCTTTGCAATGATAGGTGTTCTTAAAACCATAAATTCGATTCTTGTAAGACCCACCACATACTACAACCCATTTTTATGCATCAAATGAGCTTTCTGAAGTAGGATTACTGTCATATTGACTATAATATAACTACTCATATCATGCTAGAAATAAATCAATAACAAGTATAAAATTAAAGTAAATTAAAATAAATGACATAAAATTAAAGTAAATTAAAATAAATGACAAATAATCACATTACCCATACATGATGATAAGACTAAAATAGAAGAAATAAAAAAATAGATTTTAGTAAAAAAGACAAATAGAACTGTGCTTGCAACTTAGCTAAAATCTACTTGTAACTAGTCAGAACTATGCTTACACTAAATAAAGCTATGCTTGTAATTGAATAGGTCTAAGCCATAAGCATCCATTGATTCAGTTACAAGCAAGGTTTTGTTTAGTTACAAGCAGATCTCCATTCAGTTCCAAGCATATCTTGGTTCAGTTACAAGCAGATATATCCCTCTATTCAACCAAACCTAAGACCAAGTCTGACAGGCAATGATTTGTTTAGTTACAAGCATAGCTTTATATGGTTACAAGGAGAGGCCCATTTAGTTAGAAGCACATCTAAGTTCAATTACATCCATATATCTTCATTGATAAAAAAAAGTGTAATCCCAGTCACACAAGCATCCATTGTTTAGTTACAAGTAGGTTTCTGTTTATTTACAAGCAGATCTTAATTTAGTTTCAAACATATCTCTATTCAGTTACAAGCAAATATATCCCTGTATTCAAAGAAACGTAGGACTAAGTCTCAAGGGCAAAGACTTGTTCAGTTACAAGCATAGCTTTGTATGATTACAAGGAAAGACCCGTTTAGTTACAAGCACATCTAAGTTCACTTAGATGCATATACCTTTATTGATAAAAAGAAGTTTAGTCCTTGTCACACAAGCATCCATTGGTTCAGTTACAAGTTTTGTTTAGTTACAAGCAAATCTAAGTTGAGTTCCAAGCATATCTTCATTCAGTTAAAAGTAGATATGTCCCTCTATTCAACCAAACCTAGGACCAAGTTTTGTTTAGTTACAAGCAAATCTCACTTTATTTCCAAGCATATCTCTATTCAGTTACAAGCAGATATATCCCTGTATTCAAAGAAACATAGAAACAAGTTTTAGAGGCAATGACTTGTTCAGCTACAAGCATAGCTTTGTATGGTTACAAGGAGAGACCTGTTTTGTTATAAACATATCTTAGTTCAGTTACATGCATATATCATCATTGATAAAATGAAGTGTAATTCTGGTCATACAAGCATCCATTGGTTCAGTTACAAGTAGGTTTCCGTTTAGTTACAAGCAGATCTTAGTTTAGTTGCATATAATAGGTATTAGAAGTTATTGGAAGTATACTTGCCTAAACAAAATATACAAGCCACATTCAAAGTTAAGCAAAAAGCCACCTTCAAAGTTAAGAATCACATGATATAACAGGTCCAATGGGAAATCAAATGTTTTAAGCACTTTGTCAGAAATAGTAGTAGCATAAAGAACTTCTATTGAGTGAAAATTATGGTACTTAATTTTAATCTATTGTGAATTTAGTATCAGAAGTTTACTCGAACCCTCTTTGACTTGTTGTTGATATAATCACCCTTTCCTTATTTCTCCAGTAAGTACAGTCATGGACCTCAACTTGGCTGACCCTCATCCCACCTTATTCCTAGTATATTAATTCATTAAGTAAATAATTTATATAAATAAATGTAACTGAACTGTGATATGATAAGAAACTTACAATTCTACGTTTGTGCTCAACAAATGAAATGGAACCGTCAGTGTGCCTTACAATTGATCCATCTTTCTCAGTCAATCTATTCTCTCTACCTTTTATGCACTTATTCTAATACTTTGGTGCAATCATCTAGCCATTGCAAATTGTCTCCTAGTCACTAGCGAGCATGTATTTGGGCACAGCCTTCATTAGATCCCTTGGGTCATTTCTCCCAACTTGCTGGATTGATACTTTCTTTATTCTATGAATTGTGTTCTTGTAATTTCTCTTGTGGGCTTGCTCCCATGAGTGCCACATACCAGCATCGTAGTGTGGCAACCATGTGTACATGTCCTCAATAGTTTTTGTGAAATTGCAAATATATAAATTAGATATGTTATTTAAAACAAATAATAGTTTGGATATATAGTATCACCTTAAATTTATTAGAAAGGTTTTCCTTCCTATCCTGAGGGATTTGTTCCCATGCTGCATGTGGCCTCATATGCCTCCTAAGAATGGACAATATTTGGCGAGTGACACCCTCAAGAATGAAGCTGCCAAATGCAAAGTGAATGAAGTTCAATTATAGTAATATGCAAATAAGTTAGGACTAAATAATAAAATTAGACCAAGTTAGAAGCAAAGTTTACCCATCATGAAATGGTTGGATGAGTTGGCAACCAGCAATATGGTTAGGTTTAGAACGCACAAATTCGGGTTGACCCCCATGTGCTGTGCTAGAAAGAGAATGGTGGCCAGCATGTGCAATGCTAGATGGACAGGGCTGGCCCCCATGGGCAGCACTGGATGATGTATCCATCATCTACCTACCGACCACTAACTCGTCTCGAAGATCGAAATCATCAACTACAGAGGCACCTGGTCGATCAAATGGCAGAGGCACCTAGTCACTAGTGTGCCTGTCGCCAAGACCACACCCACCTCTGCCATGCTTAACAAGTCCCCAGCTTCTGCTAGAAGACATCTTACACATATAACATGCGTTGCCAATGTAATCTTTTTTATAAATCCAAAATTTGATAGTTGACAGGACAAAGAATAGAGGTTACCTAATTGGTTTTGTCAAGTGAAATGGAGTAGTAGCTAGTTGGATGAGTTAATACAACATATTGTGTGAGTTAATACTAAAGAATTCAATAAAATCATATGAAGAGATCAACAAACAAAAAAATAAAACTCTCACAACTTGTCGAACTTGAAACAAAAACTAAATATTTTAAACATATAAGGAAAATTATCATGTACAATAGTAAATTACATTTCTAAATATTTTGAAAATGTTATTTGACTGTTCGATAGAAAAGTGACTAGTCGCTAATCATTTCCCCCATCCCAACTACTATTTGAATCAAAATTTTCAAACTTGGGTTCAGATTCATCCGTATCTCCCTCTTCAAATTCCACTTCCTCTTCGTCTGCATCTCCATCCTCTCCCTCTTGTGTAGTTGGCTGTGATTTGATGTATCGAAATTCCTCAAAAGGTCCCTCAATTGGTGCTACACTATGATCTACTAAGATACCCAGATAATCAAAATCAACAGTAAGCAAAATCTGAAATTGTGCTAGTACGTGTTCTTCTTGAAATGGAGCATCAGGTATAGGAAGGTCACATTCACTCTACCTTGCCAAAAGTGGCATCTGAATTTTGCTTCTTGATTTTACTTTACACACTGCATGCCAGTCATGTCTCTCCCTAATGTTTCCAAGGAAACTTATGTAGTAGACTTGTTGGGCTTATTGAGCCAATACAAATAGATTATTAGTGTTAAGTTTCTAATTGTGATTGATTTCAACAAGCCCAAATCACGGATTCACTCTAAAATGGCTAGGGGACATATCAAACCAATGGCATTTGAATAAAACGGCATGGTTTCTCATTACAAAGTATTCCAATTCCAGTACCTTTTCTAACAGTCCATAATAATCAACCTCATCCTCACTCTATGAGCTCCCCAACACATAGACATCACTATTCATTGTAGATTTATGCCGCCCATAATCAAGCATGTAAAATTTATACCCATTTACAAAATAACCATTGTCTGTTTTCACCAACTAACTAGGCCCTTGTGCTATGTAGCAAGTGTTTTCATCAACCATATGCTGAAAATCTCTCACCTGCGAAATTGTATTTACATAATTTTAGCTATCATGATACAGTTAGTGACTGAAAAGGTAACTTTGTTATACATACATATTCCTACAACCATCGTGAAAATTTGGAATCCAGTAATCTCCCTAAGTCTTCCTCTTATAAGGCTTGGATATAACCTATACATGTCTTTATCAAATTTGCCAGACAAATCCAAAAAACAATCACAATAAGTTAGGACTGTTTCTGAGGGCATCACAAACTGTGTTATAAGAATTCACATAGTAAAAGGAATAACTTCTTCATAATTCAAGAGCATATATTTATGTGTCGCCGAAAATTCTGTGTCGTTATGGAAATATCATCGATTTCTTTGAGTCCCAAAAGGTCTACCTGAATGACGAAATACTGAAAGCTCGCCACACAACTCCACTTTCCCACCATCGTCATTTCTAGGCACTTGATTTAATCTAGTGTGTATATTAGAGTCAAAGTATAAAGAGCAAAATGTTGCCACTTCCTCAATAATGTATGCATCCACAATGGATGCTTCCATATGGGCACAGTTTTTCACCTTTTGCGTTAAATGGCGTAGAAATCTATGAAAATATAGAGACTATATTTATTCATGTACGTGATAATCTATCAATGCATAAATGAAAAACTATACATTGTTGAATATGGTAACTTAGTATTATACATTTCAAATGGATACATCCAACAATGCTGTGCCGCCCACCAACTTTTGCTTCATAGGCCAAGTGGAGGGGAACATGCTCCATGATATTGAAGAAAGCTGGTGGGAAGTTTTTCTCTAATTTATAGATTATATTCACAATATTCTTTTCTGGAGTTGCATATGTTTTACAAGTAAAACAGTTTAGCATATGGCTCTAAAAAAAATGTTCAACTCCAATATGGCTTCCCATACTGGTTTAGGTAAGGGTCACAGAAAACAAATGAAAGTAATCTCTGCATAACACGTGACAATCATGACTCTTCATTGCATAGAACTTCCACTCTTTTTCACTCACACACTGGGTAATATTTGAAGCATAGCCAGTAGGAAGTTTTAGGCCTTTTGTTCATGTGTACAACTCTCTCAGTTGTTCGGCACTTAGTGTGTAGGTTGCTTTGGGCATCACTAGTTGACCTCTATTATTCTAAAACATATGTAGTTCAGGCCAATCACAGTACAACTCTATGTCATTCCTTGCATTCCCATGGTCCTTCGACCTTCCCATCACATCTAATACAGTGTTGAACACATTTTCGAAGACATTTCTTTCAACATGCATCACATCTAAGTTATGGTGAATAAGATTGGTGGACCAATAAGGTAACTCCCAATAGGTGCTTCTTTTAACTCAATTTCATGCATCGCCATATCAAGGCAAATATTTAAGATTCCCTCTTCATCATAGCTTTGTGAAAGCAATACAGATAGTCTCCTCTTAATTTCTATTCTTGATAAATGTGGAGGAGGATTGTCTTCTTCACATTGACCTCAGATAAGCTGTCAACTTCTACTAGATATGTGTGATTAGAAGGCAAGAATTGACGGTAACAATCAAACCATGAGTACTTCTATCCATTACTTAGATAGAAAGCCTTCGTACATTCCATATAATATGGATATGACAATCTACAGTAAGTGCTCTAGCAAGATACCATGCCATAGGCTGGGAAGTCATTAATTGTCCACATAAGGGCTACCTACATAAAGAAAGTTGTTTATTGAGTACATCATATTTCTTAACTCCTTCACGCTATAATAGCCATAATTCATCAATTAGAGGCCGCAAAAACTCATTCAACTTTTTTCCTAAGGATTTTGAACCTAGAATAAACATATTTGAGAAAATATATGGTTCCTCCATTACCATACCTGGAGGGAAATTGTATATGACCACTATTATTGGCCAATAAGAATAAAGAATGGCATTGTTCTTAAATGGAGTAAATTTATCTATGCACATTCCTAGGTGAACATTGCATGGCTCAGATGGAAATTGAGGATGAGAACAATCAAAATGCTTCCACTCTTCAATATGCATAGGATGTGCCATGCTACCATCTTAACATGGATTATGGAAGTGCTATGTCATCTCTTTGGATGTATTCTTTTACATATAAAGCCTTTGAAGTCTTAGGATGAGAGGTAGGTATCGCAGAACCTTGTATGGCACATCTATTCTAGAGCCTACATTTCGTGGCTTGTATTTTTCATGACCGCATATCATGCATTTTGTCTTGTGTATGTCTTCTTTGTAATATAACATGCCATTTCTCTGACAAACATTGATCTTCTCATAACCCAACCCAAGTTTGGCTACCATCTTCTTTGAATTGTACAAGTTACTTGGGAACATTGCATCTTCTAGCATCATGCTTCTAATCAATGTTATGATACAATCCATACATAATTCAAGAAGGTTGAAATCGAACTTAATATTCAACATCTGCGAGATTGTGAACAATCTTGTTTGTTTGTTTCTTGTTTGTTTCAACATCTCCTCATCATCTTTTAACAAATGATAGAACTTCTCAGCTTTTGGGTTGGATGATTGTTCCTGTCTATTAGATGCTTATCCCTGGGAAATGACCAATCAAAATTTGGTTCTATAGCATCCAAGATCATGCCTCTCATCCCAAAGTTATCATCACTCCTAGATGAAGTTTCATTAACTAGACCTTATTGAAAAGGTTCCCCATGAATGTCCTAAGTAGTGTAGCATTTCTTAAAACTATAACATACGAGGTGATAGTGTACAGTTTATCGGTCATTAAATTTCTGATTGTGACACTTTAAACATGGGTATTTTATGCAACCACTATCTACAATCTCTAGATGTGAATATGCAAAATCTAGAAATTGTACTAGCCCCTAACAAACTCGTCCCTTAAAAACCAATTTCCATCCAAGCACCTATACATCCATTCCCGATTGGTAGCCATATTCTACGAAGGACTTATTTTCGAAAAAGAATAGGTAACAATATTATCGAATTTCAATGTTATCTAAATTCCATTCCCAAAACCATAAATGAGTTATACTATTTGTATAGAAAATAGTCATATAGATGCGACAAGAAGTAAACTGGAGAAACTAAGAAAATAGAGTACAAATCCTATATATCAATCCACCCAATATAATCTTGTACGAAAAATCATATAAACTCTCAAAACAAGGTAATACTGAAGGAGCAAAGGTTTGATAAAATTATGTAGAAACTGAGAATAGAAAACACTTACAAATAATAAAAATAATGCCACAGGCAGGAATGTAGTTGCGAAGAGGAATGTAGAACAATGGCCCATAATCACACCCTAAAGGAAGTAAGGCACCTGGTGTCATATGAGTCATCTCTCTCTCTCTCACACTCTCTCTCCCCTCTATTTACATCTTATCGTAATGTAGATCAATGTGTATGAGATAAACTTGCAATGGGAAGAAAGTGAATTTTGGGAATGTTTTAAACTAGCCACCTTATGATGTTTAAATTTTAGGTGAGGGGTGCCCCTGTCACTTAAATTTTGGGAAACGAAAAACATTCAGGAAATTGGGTAAAATGATCTCTAACTATTAAATTTTTATAATTAAACAAGATACATGTATTAATTAATAGAAAATATATTTACAATCCTATTTCTCTCTATCTGCCTCTCCCTCTATGTGTGTGTGTGTGTCTGTGTTAACACGTGTGTATATATACATTCACACACACACACATATATGTATGTATGTAATAGTGGGTTATAATTTTTCACGTATGTTAAATGGGTGTTCAACAAACTGAACCAAATCATTTTAACAATGATGAGAGTATGGTTTGGTTTGGTTTGGTTTGGTTGGTTCAATTTGGGAAGAATGGAATTGCATACAATTTCGTTTGATATTTGATGTTTAGATAAACTATCAAATGAATAAAACCATATATTATATAATCTATATATATATATATATATATCCATACATGTGTGTATATATACATTTATACATGCACACACATGTATGTATGTGTGTATGTATATAATAGTGGGTTATAATTTTTCACGTATCTTAAATAGGTGTTCAACAAACTGAACCGAACCATTTTAACAATGAAGAGACTATGGTTTGGTTTCGTTGGTTCAATTTGGGAAGGAATGGAATTGTGTAAAGTTTCATTTGATATTTGATGTTCAGACAAACTGTACAAACTGAACAAAATTGTATATTATATACTTTATATATATTTGTATTAGTGTGACTGAATGTACTCTATAAATATATTTGCTAGATAATGTATGATCGCTATAATCAGTTGATATAGATAATGAATTTGTTTGGTGAATGTAGTCCATCCTGTGTAATAAATCATCAACCATGGTTCGAAATCAAAATCGTAAACTATGGTTTGGTCTGGTTTCTAAAAATTTCAAACCATCAAGTATGGTTAGTTTCGAAACAAAGTAACAATTGAATTTCATATATACAGAGATGGGTTTTAGGGGTTTGTTGGAGGAAAACTACAAATTGTTGGCCTTAGATATCTGTGTGAAACTAGTCAATCATTTTGATTGTTATAGAAGAGCAGTGGTTGTCCAGGGCCATAGGGCTGAGGTCATAGCTGCGGACATTGGCATAGTACTTGGCATATCTTCATCTAGCACGTCCATAATTTTGAGTGACAAGAGGGGCATGAAAGTGTGTGCAAAGGTGTAGGCACTTAAGGGTGTAAGCCTAACCACTTTAGAGGCAAATATTAGGTTAGGTGGTGTGGATACATTATTCAAAAGATCATTTCTCTTATACACCTTGACCATGCTCCTCTATCCAACCTCGAAAAATGTCCCTACTACTAGACTCCTACATACTATAGTTGACGTCCACAATCCATCACAATATAACTGGGATTAACTAGTTTTGGATTGACTAGTGGTTGAGGTCTTGGAGTTTTAGGTAGGTAGGGGATTTAAGAAATAACTCAATGGTTGTACATTCTTCTTAATGGTAACTTGTGTTTTGTTGTCACATTTTGACTTGCATATTGTTACTTGAAATTTACAATAGTTTTATTATTTAATCTTTATTAGCTTTTTTACTTCAACAAATTCGTCAACCCATCAATCGAAGACCATGCTCCTCTATCCAACCTCGAAAAATGTCCCTACTACTAGACTCCTAAATACTATAGTCGACGTCCGCAATCCATCACAGTATAACTGGGGTTAACTAGTTTTGGATTGACGAGTGGCTGAGATCTTGGAGTTTTAGGTAGGTAGGGGATTCAAGAAATAACTCAATAGTTGTACATTCTTCTTAACAGTAACTTGTGTTTTGTCGTCACATTTTAGACTTGCATATTATTACTTGAAATTTACAACTAACAGTTTTATTATTTAATCTTTATTAGCTTTTTTTACTTCAATAAATTCCTCAACCCATCAATCGAAGTCCGTAATGAGGCGATTTTGACAAAGAAATGGAAAAACAAACAAATTCAAAGGTGCATTCAAATTGAGAGGAGAGGCAAAGAGGTACTATAAAGTATTTGTTAAGTTACAAGCACTCATATAATTATTTTCAAGCATTATATATGTAAAGTTACAAGCACATGTATGTGAAGTTACAAGCATATCATTTTCAAGTTATTTGTGTAAAGGTCGATTCATTTAACATATTTATATACATTCCAAGGTGTTGCTCTCCAAGAAAGCGCTGGCATTGATCTAGATATTACTGCTAGTAGGCTGTAGCATGAAGTAAACACTAAACACTAACTACCACATCACTAGCACTTATTTTTTGTAGATTTACCTTTAACTTTGTTTCAGCTTATAAGGAATATATATAAAGATGCAATGTCAATGGTTTACAAGAAATTGAAACTTGTTGACATTGCACTGATGGTTGTGGTTGCAGCGCCCTCAATGTCCACCGAACAAGCACAACAAGAACAAGCTCAAGAGGAACGCAATCAAACCCAGAGGGCACCTATTGCTGCATTCTCGGCATCTCAGCCAGAAGCTAAAGAGCCAGACAAAACTGAAGGGGCACCTCAAGAAGAAGAACAACTTGAGGAATACCCTGCAGCTAAAGTAGACGAGGATGTTCCTCTTTGCCAAACAAGAACATATGCTAGGAAAAAACCATTAGTGGCCTCGTCTACAAAAGAAAAAAATTCTGCCCTCAACGCCCTATCTTCATATTACTCCTGCAAATCACCGTTAGATGAAGATAGGTACCTCAAAATTTATTTGTTAGTTTAAACTAATTTATATATTTTTATGACAATATGATTCACATACGTTCTATTTATATGATAGGGTGCTTGTTAGTATGATTAGAGTCCACTTGTCATAATCAGACCTGCATAGTCTTACAATAGATAGTGGGTATCCAAGATGGTATGTATTACTTACTTTTTGATAGTATTATTTAATATTCACTTGCATTGTTTAATGTTGCGCTGCCCAAATTAGGTTGTCATGTTTGCTACAACACTATAGAATCACGAACAATTAAAAGAAAATGGTGTTGTAACTCAATGTTTTCTTAACCCCCTTTTTATGGTAAGACTTTTTATACTTTATTTGTAGTTAGTAGTTTAAATATAATCTGATGAGTGGATAACAAATATTTTTCCCATATAGGATAATGTAATTGTTCATTTCGAGGATACCTCCAAAGACACCACTTTCGTAGAGAGCATCTTCAATCAAATTTTAGTAGGATATGACATCTTCAATTGCAATTGGGTAAGTTTAATTATGGTTGTAATAATGTACGTTTACTTAGAAGCATATTTCTGTTTAGTTACTTTCATATTTCTATATAGTTGTTAAGATTTTATGATTATTCTAGGTTTTTGCTCCTTGCCTCTACAAGGAGCATTGGAGTTGTTACGTGTTGACCCCTACAAGCAGAACCCATATATGTGTTAAATTTCATAAAGATGAACGAAGCAAGCCCAAAGTATCAACTCGGCCAGCTCACAGTGTCATGGCATTGGCAATATATTCATAGATTTCACTACACTATCTTCTCCATCATCCGAATTGTATGTATGTTTTTACCCCAAACGACAAAATTTCACGAGCTCCTGTAAGAATTTGGCCATAGATCCCCAGAAGATGACCAAGTCAAGCTGGAATATGTTGATCTCCCTCTGCAATCAAACAGGTGAGTATAGAATTAAATTAATTGGAACATATCTCGCCATATTATTCGCGTTTAATGTGTGGATGCAATTGTGATTGTGGGTGTATGTACTGAGATACATGCAGACTTGGAATAATACACCCATGCCTAAGTATTCTCCCATAAGTGAGTCACCCAACAATACTACTATGATCGTGTGTACAAGATAATGTATTTAATTTTAATCTAATACATTTCTACAGGGTATGATACAAGAGTTCATAAAGCGGTATGTATGTGACTAGGTGACACACCCCAGAAATGAATATTGAGAGAAAGCACCCAAGGATGCTGGGGTCTAAACCAAATTAGATTGAGTTGAGTTTTGCATTGCCTATCATAGAAAAATAAAGGACTATAACAATTTCTAGTGGACATGCAACATGAAAAATTTTTAATGCTTTGCAATTTTTTTTTGTAATTATTCATAGGACATAGATGCAAGACAACAATTGTTGATGAGTGGTTAAGCTTATACATTGTATACAGATCAAGGAAAACAATTGTACAGATATTTTTTATTGATTATTATACATATTTAAATTTCACACATTTTTTAAGCTTATAATTGAATACATTGAAAAATGTATGCTTGAAACTGAACGGAGATGTGCTTGTAACCGAATAGATATTTCCTTGTAACTGAACAGAATTCAGCATATAACCTAGAAAATTGATGACTACCAAACTGTTGTCACATATGCTAGCAACTGAACAGGGCAATGCTTGCAACTGAAGGGGGCAATGCTTGTAACTATATGAATCTCTAGTTATAATAGAAACAGCCATTCAAATTTTAACTTCCGCAAAAATTATTGAACAATCCGTGTACTTTGCTTCTAATTGAATGAGTCTATGCCAGTAACTGAACAAGTCTCTACTTGTTACTCAACGAATCTCTACTTGTAACCAAAACTATCATTAAGATTTTCACTTATGCAAAAATTGCTGAAAAAATCTTGGATTTTACTTGTAACTTTAAGGGGCTATGCTTGTAACTAAATAGGGCTATGTTTGTAATTGAAGGAGTTGTACTTGTAACTATACAGATCTCTGGTTGTAATAGAAATAGTCATTCAGATTTTAACTTTCGCTAAAATTCTTGAACAAAACTTTGCTTGTAATTGAACGGGTCTATGCTTGTAACTGAACAGGTCTCCGCTTGTAACTCAACGGATCTCTACTTGTAATTGAAATTGTCAATAAGATTTTCACTTGTGCTAAAATTGCTGAAAAATTGTGGATTTTGCTTGTATCTCTAAGGGGCTATGCTTGTAACTGATCGGGGCTATGCTTTTAACTGAAGCGGGCTATACTTGTAACTATACGGATCTCTAGTTGTAACAGAAGCAGTGATTCAGATTTTAACTCTTGCTAAAATTGCTGAACAATCCATATACTTTGCTTGTAACTTAATGAGTCTATGCCTGTAACTGAACGGGTCTCTACTTGTAACTCAATAAATCTCTGCTTGTAACTGAAACTATTATTAAGATTTTCACTTATGCTAAAATTGCTAAACAAATCATGGATTTTGCTTGTAACTTTACGGGATTATGCTTGTAACTGAATTGGCCTATGCTTATAACTGAAGGGGGCTATACTTGTAACTATACGGATCTCTGGTTGCAACAAAAATAGCTATTTAGATTTTAACTTTCGCTAAAATTGCTGAACAATTCATGTATTTTGCTTGTAACTGAATGGGTCTATGCCTGTAACTTAATAGATTTCTACTTGTAACCGAAACTATCATTAAGATTTTCACTTATGCTAAAATTGTTGAAAAAATCATGGATTTTGCTTATAACTTTACGGGGCTATGCCTGTAACTGAATTGGGTTATGATTGTAACTGAAGGTTGCTATGCTTGTAACTATACTGATCTCTAGTTGTAATAGAAACAGTCATTCAAATTTAAACTTTTGCTAAAATTGTTGAACAATCAGTGTACTTTGCTTGTAACTAAATGGGTCTATGCCTGTAACTGAACAAGTCTTTGCGTGTAACTCAACAAATCTCTACTCATAACTGAAACAGTCATTAAGGTTTTCATTTATGCTAAAATTACTGAAAAAATTATGGATTTTGCTTGTATCTTTACGAAGCTATACTTGTAATTGAAAGGGGCTATCGTTGTTACTACAGGGGGCTATACTTGTAACTATATGGATCTCTGGTTGTAACAGAAACATTCATTCAAATTTTAACTTCTGCTAAAATTTCTGAACAATCCATGTACTTTACTTGTAACTGAACGTGTCTATGCTTATAACTAAACATGTCTCTGGTTGTCACTTAATGGATCTCTACTTGTAACTGAAACTGTCATTAAGATTTTCACTTATGCTAAAATTATTGAACAAATCATGTATCTGTCTTGTAACTTTACAGGGCAATGCCTATAACTGAACGGGTCACTGTTTGTAATTAAATGAGTCGCTGTTTGTAACTATACGCATATCTAGTTGTAATCGAAAGAGTCATTCAGGCTTCCACTTAAGCTAAAATTGATGAACGAACTGTGGATTTTTGTTGTAAATTTATGGAGATATGTCTGTAACTGAACAAGGCTATATTTGTAACTGAACGGGTCTCTACTTGTAAATTAACATATTCCTGCTTGTAATTGAAACAGGTTTTTGGACTTTCGCTTAAGCTTGGTTCTGAACAAACTGGGAATTTTTCTTGTAACCTTGCAAGGCTATGTGTGTAAATTAACATGTACGTGCTTGTAACAAAACTAGTCTTTGCTTGTAACTATATGGATCTCTACTTGTAACTGAAACAGTGATTTAGCTTTTCACATCTGCTAAAATTACTGAACTGTCCACTTATTTTGCTTGTAACTGAACAGTGATATGCTTATAAATTAATAGGTCTTTTCTTGTTACTTAACAGATCTTTGCTTGTAACTGAAATAGCCTTTTAGATTTTCAGTTATATTAAATGAGCGGAACTAAAAGTGGATTTTTGTTGTAACTTTTCCAAGCTATGCCTGTAACTGAATATGTCTCTGCTTGTAATTAAAAGGGTCACTGCTTGGAACTAAACAGATCTCTACTTGTAACCGAAACAGTCATTCAGATTTTTACTTTTGCTAAAATGTTTGAGCAATTCGTGTATTTTTTTTTTTTTTTTTGTAACTAAATTGGGCCATGCTTGTAACGGTACGGGTCTCTGCCTATAACCTAATGGATCTTTGCTTGTAACCGAAACTGACTTTTAGATTTTCACTTACACTAAAATTGCTGCATAAAATGTGTATTTGTCTGGTAACTTAATGAGGTTATACTTGTAATTGAATAGGTCTTTGTTTGTAACTGAACCGATCTCTGCTTTTAACTATATAGATGTCTAGTTGTAATAGAAACAGTCAATCTAATTTTCACTTTCACTAAAATTACTGAACTATAATTTCATTTTACTTGTAACTAAATGGGGTTATGCTTGTAACTGAGCAGCGTCTTTGCTTGTAACTAAACATATCTCTGCTTGTAACCGAAACAGTCATTCAGATTTCCTCTTACGCTAAAATTGTTGAACAACCCATGGATTTTTCTTGTAACTTTGCGAGTCTATGCCTGTAACTGAATGGGTCTCTGCTTGTAATTAAATCGGTTTGTATTTGTAACTATACGTATCTCTGGTTGTAACCGAAACGGTCTTTCCGATTTTCACTTTTACTAAAATTGCGAACAGTCCCTATATTTCACTTGTAACTGAATGGCGTTTATGCTTGTAACCAAAGGAATCTTTACTTGTAACTAAAGAAACTGTCCTTGTAACTAGATGGAACTCTTTCCACTCTTTAGTTTCCTACTTGTAACGAAAAAAAGATTTTCTTGTAATCTAATGAGTCTGTGTTTGTAACTCAATGGAACTCTGCTTATAACTAAACTAATCAACCACTTAATTCAATAGATGGAGGTATGCTTGTAACTGAAAAGAAATATGTTCATAACTAAATTTTTCCCTCTTAGTGAGCTAAATATTTAATTATAAAAAAAATTATTATTGACTGATTTGTAACTGACAAAAGGGAGTTATAAATTAGTAACTGCAACAAAAGGATCATTGCTTTAAGTAGTGACCCCGATAGCAACTGCCTAAGAGAGGGTCACTAATCAGTAACCCATTTTTGTAACCACCAAAGTCGGGGTCAGTAATTACTAACCTATTTGTAGTCGCCGTAAGAAGGGTCACTAATCAGTGACCCACTGTAAAGACCCATCCCAAATTTGTGACCTTTTTTTGTGACCCACCAAGAGAGGGTCACTAATTAATGACCCATTTTGTAACTGACTCATATTTGGTCACTAATTACTAAGTCTTTTGTAACTAAAACTGTAGCGGTCACTATTTTTGTGACCAAATTTCTGACCACAGTGATCGGTCACAAATTAGTCACAAATCGATTATTATTTTTTTCCCAAAAAAAAGGTCTTAGTCGGTCACTATTACGTCATTAATCGATCACTAATTAGTGACCTATTGCTACAGTCACTAATTTCTGGTCACTAATCACGTTTTTTCTGGTAGTGATGATTTATAGGTGTTTTGGCTTAGTCTCTACACTTCAAAATTTTGTTTTGTAGGGATTTTTACGGATTTCTTACATTTTAATAAAATTTCTTTTAATAATTTCAATTGAAGATAGAAAGGCAATGTCTACTGAAATTTAATTATTTTAACATTTAATACGGAGATAAAGATTTTAACATTTTCTTAGATAAAACACAAAAATGTGACGAGCAGGACTATTTAGTTATTGCACTTCAAGCTTTGAAATCCTAGGCTTCATCATAATCGTATTCACATAGATATACATGCAGGTGTTCCTAGATCTGAACAGTGGAAGTCGGAGAGAGCAAGATCTCTGGGTTAGAAGGAGAGAGATGGGATGACAGGTAATGCCTTCAGCATTTCGCTGTAGGCGGATTAGAAGGTAGCCCTGTTTGGATTCTTCCACTAGCCTTCTCCCTAATTTCAGTACAATCAAGTCAGGGCTGAAGAAAGAAGATGAATTATTTAGAAACTTTGCAAAATTTTAGTTTTGGTCTTTCAACTCTTCTTTGTTAATAAATTTGGTATTTGAACTGTATAGGATTCATTTCAAATCTTAGAATTTTTGATTTCTTCACTTAAAACTTATATAAAAAGCCTTAAAACTCTTATTTCATTTAATTAGTATTTGTTTGCAATTTATTAATAATAAGTATATCAAACATTTTCTTTGTTTTTATTTTTTAAATATATATATATATATATAAAATAACAAACATAAACCAAAGGTATTTCCTAAAATTTTAAAATCTAAAACTGAAAATTTTTGGAGAATAAAAATAAAAAATATTTTTTGCAAACTCAACCGATCCTTGTTTTTTCTCTATTTTCCCAATATCGTAGTTGCGGGTTATAATGGAGTTAAAATGGGTAAGCCAAGTTTTTATTACTATTTATCCCACCAAAAGTTATCCTCCATTAAGTAATTCCCCAAATCATTTGAAATTATCTATCTTCTCCACATTAAAGAGGAATACACATGAATTCAAACGCTAAGAACAACAACAAAAATTTAAAATTTAAAATTTAACGGGCATAGAAGACAGAAGATTTAAATTAAAAAACTATAAACAAAAAAAAAATGAATTTCTATTCTCCCTTGCAAGCTTTTTTACTGATAATAAAATTTCATGAATATTTTTGAACAAAAAATCCATACTTTTAGATCTTAAAGCTTAACTTTCCTGATAAAAAAATTTTGAAATTTATTCAGAAGTTGACGATTAGCTTCAACTCTTTTTATTTTTTGGAAAAAAAACTGAGGCCTCCAACAAAATAAAATAAATCCATATTTGAAAAATAAATATTCCATCTTGTGAGGAATATTTTCTGTTAATTGTCCATTAGTAACCATGCATTTTGGCTTCTACTGGGCTACAATCCGACCAATTAAGCAGTATTGGTTTTTCTTTTGCGAACAGCTTGTTTCGCTTAATAATTGACTGCTTCACATGTGGGATTTATCACCTACTAGTTGTTCTATTGGTCAGTAAATTATATTAGGCAATTTCGAATATTCTGACCTTGCGTAATAAAATATATAGAAAGGGCAAACTACAAAAATAAAATAATAAATAAATATAGAGATAGGAATTAATTTCTCATGTGGTCTGCAGTCATGGCTCTACTCATTCTTTATCATGGTTGCTTCAGATCTATAATGTACTCGTACTCGATTTATCCATTAATTATAAAAGCATCGGATCATGGAAGAGAATAAGCATTTGATGATATCAAAGGTCTTGGTCGGAGAAAAAAGGAATCTTCATCGCTACCAATGAGGGATAGAATCCAGTTATCGTAATTTTGTATATACACGCAGACATTAGGCGTGCATATGTGGCTGGTGAAGGTTTCTTAATTAAACCAATGAATTGTAAAAAAGGAATCAAAAGTAAATTATTTATATATTCCAAAAAATATTAAAAAATGAAGGTTTAATATTACTTTTCATTTTCTAATTTCCAAATGTCGAATATTCTTAATTGGACCCAAGAAATTAGAGCTTTTTGTAGGTACATACATACCATTGCCAACAAAGAAACTGAAAAATTCTATATGTTTTCGGTTAAGATTAATCATTGATTTATAATATGTTTTGTAATTTATTACTGTTTAAAGATAATTAAAAATAAGTAGCTTTGTCTCTCCACTTTCCCAATGATAAAAGAAGACCTTAATCTTAGGCCAAGAAAGTCTTAGAAAAATTATATGCAACTGAATAATATATAGTGAATGAAGGTATCCAAAACGTGAAGACGAAAGAAGTTTCACCGAAGTTTTTA
This sequence comes from Thlaspi arvense, assembly GCA_911865555.2. Classification (NCBI taxonomy): domain Eukaryota; kingdom Viridiplantae; phylum Streptophyta; class Magnoliopsida; order Brassicales; family Brassicaceae; genus Thlaspi; species Thlaspi arvense. Next base: position 25,012 of record CAJVSB020000322.1, read on the forward strand.
AATGGTTTCTAATGAGTGAGCTGTTGCTCAAAACTAACATGTATCATTTTCTGTAATATAGTTACGAGAAAGATATCGTTTCATTGATAACATAATCTTAATTTTTCTTTTAAATATTAAAATTAAAACAATACAATTCTATTCAATTAATCTAGTTTTAAGGAAAAAAAAAAGTTAAATAACAAAACTTAATTTAAATTAAATAACAAAAACAGAATGTATAGTTTGGTTTTTAAGCATTTAGTTTTTAAGGATTATAAAGAATTTCTCTCACTTAACTATCTTTTAAGTCTTTTTTTTTTAAAAAAATCTCCTAGACCTCTATTTATAGAGAAATATTTTGTATTTATCTTAGCATAAAATTAGGAGATAATGTCAATATTGTTTAATTTAAAAAATCAAATAATATCTATCTAGATAATTCAAATTAATTATCTTAAATAATCTATCAACTAATTAGGAGATTTTATATGATAATATTAAATAATTAATTAATTAAACTATTTAATCAATATAATTATTTTATTCTCCATTAACTATTAATTAAATGAAAAATTTTTTAATTAATCAATTTTAATTAATTAATTTAATTAATTAATTCAAGTAAATTTTGATAAATGATATAGATTTTTCGCCCTTGTATTTGAACCCTTAACTCTACTAATTAGTTAGCAGTGGACTTGCAAAAAGTTATAATTTAATATATAATTAATTAATTATAATTAATTACTTAGGTTAATTAAACACATTTTAATTAACTACTCTTGAATTTATCTCTATTAAAACAAAACTAACCACATCTTAAGGGATATGTCTACTAACAAGCTCTTAAAAACCTAGAAATAAGTGAAGGTAAAATCGTGAATCTTTTCCATTTTGCTGTGTACTATACAGATATAATCCTTTTATTAACTAATCTCCCAATTAAGATATATAATTTGGATAATAAGTCAGCATCTTGATAGTCTCAATAACAATACATCTATTTTAGACATTTGTTTAATCACTAATCTTCGAAACTCTTTTCTTAATGGCTTGTCATATACCTTGCGCAAAGGCTTTCAGAACAATTATCTTTAAATAGTATAAGAAATTCACATATTCTACTAGATAGGTAATAGATCTTATGTTGGTTTTCATAAACTTCCATATATGAATGGTTCATGTGCAACATAAAACTCCTTATTTGATCAACTTGTGAACCAGGAAAAAATATCAAAGCACAAGTACTTATATACAAAATTACAACAGAACTTTAAGTCAAAGGATAACTTAGTGTACTATCACAAATATAGAGAATTCTTAGTGCCGACTAGTATCAAATAGAGAATTCTCTAAGCGGGATCGTCTAGTGAACTTGTTCTTTAACAAGTACTCATGTGTATACACTAATATCACTTACACTGATCACTTATGAAATGTGGTACCCTTCTTACGAACATGCTATATACGTGCAAGTCTAATCTAAATTTAATCAATACCCGTTTTGACTTTTTCTACGACTTGGAACGTTTAAGACTAAAACCATAGATACTTAATTCATGATTACTATCTATATGTGCAACTAAGTTCTATAGTTATGTATAGTTTAAGAGTTTCAACTAAATGTAAAATTTACGCATTCGATGAAGATAGCTAATAAATGAAATAATTATATATATATATATGTTGAATGAAAATATCAAGAGTATTTAATTACACCAATCAAATTGGTTAGTTGGGTATTACTCTATTACACATATGCCACATTATCCTTGGTAGCCCTTACTTATGGGAGAAAGACACCTTCTATTTCAACCGAGAATAGAAGTATTATCTCAATAAGGATAGCAAGACATATGTCACTCATAGAGATGTTTCAAAATAAGCTAGGAAGATAGCAATAGCCAACCTAAAACGGTCGTGTCTCATGACAATAATTTGACCACAAGAATTTATCTGCGGCAAAGATGACTTGGATTTCAATCCAAATCAATAGTTTGTGGGTCAAACCTGGCATACCGATGAAAGGAAGAAAAAGAGGACATCCGAATAGAGGTAAATATGTAAGGCCCACAAAGTCTAACATCGGGCTCCAAGGAAGCCTAAGGACAAGCAAAACATTTTCCCTTAAATTCCAAACCAGTCCATTATCCGTATTAATAGAGTTAAGAACCATCAGGAGTTGGTTCTTAATAATAGGGGAATGTATGATTTTGGAGGATTTTTGAATGATTTAGGATTGAGAAATGCTCATTTGAAAGTTTGAATATGAAAGAGTTTTGTAGAAAAAAAAATATTGTAATAGGGGCCTGTAGTGCATTGGAGTCTGCCGTAGCATCCTACATTGTGGAATTAGTGTGCTATAGCGTGCCAGAGCTTGTTATAGCACACTATTCACAGCAATTAGCATGATATAATGTGTTAGAGCATACTATAGTGTGTCACAGCAAATTTTTCATGATTTTTATGATTTCTAATCCTTCCAAGGACTCTTACACTTCTTAGTATATCTTGAGTTATAAAAGAAAGGCTTAGAGTCTCTTCTAAAGTATAAAAAGAAGTTTATCCAAATTCATCAAAGTCTCGTTAAAGACTTATCAAAGGTTTTTTTAAAAACACTTGATGATTATTCTACTATTAGAAATTTCCACTTTTGACAAGTATCAAACATCAATCAATCTGTTCAAGTCATTCGAGAGTAAAGAGTTGGAAATTCCAGTAGTATGGGATTAGCGCACGAGGGGATACAAGTTTTGTTTTCTTGAATTATTGTCAGTATTATATTGAAGGTTTTTTCTGAAATTTATTGTAAAACATGTTCTTTTTTTATTGGTTAATTTAAATTAGTTTAGATCCTTTAATTATTGTTTTATAATTGTTTCTAGACATTATTTGCATTTCAAGGCAATTATTGATAACAAAAAAGAAGGAAAAAAATGAAATGCAACAATGTACCAGTTGTCAAGCTAATAATCCACTAATGCATTTGGTATAGTCAATTTACTATATTTTAAAAAAATATAATAATTATTTATTCGAATTATGTAACTAAAACAATGCCAAACCTCTATAAACACATAACACACGTTCACACACACACTCTCTCTCTCTCTCTCTCTCTCTATATATATATATATATATGCAACATAAATGAAATGAAAAAATAAATATTACCTAAACTTAAAAATCTTAAAATACTCGAATATTACAAATTAATTATTTAAAGTACGTGGAAGCTCAAATATAAGCATCCACCTCACCCTTACCATCACACTTACCGTCTTGATCCTGTCTTCTGGTGGCTCCTATAGTGCCAATGGTGTCTGGGACCAAGTAGACTGCAGGGACGGAATGTGGGATATCTAGTACACCATCGGCAGTAGCTGAGCCATCGAGGGCAATGACTCATCGGCTATTCTCCTCGGCGCCTTTGCCATATCTACTTGGGTCGGATATGGATGACTAGAAGTAGGCGATATAGAGATTTAAGGATTGGGTCTGTTGGATGTCGGGATCTAAGCTATGGCAGATGTTGCGGATCTGCTCCTTTTTGTTGCTTTCATAGCACCCATTCAAATCTCAAGGGTGACCACGGGAGGTGCAGAAAAATCTTCCCCGTAATTCTGTGACATCGCAATGTCTAAGTTATCCTACAATAGAAAACAAAATATAAGAAACTATTAAACGAATTAACAAAAGTAGCATACTTAATTTTAAAAGACACAAGAAAATTCTTCGCGTGTTTTGAGACGTACTCCTTTGCCTAAAAATATTTCATTTTTCCCTCTTCACCTAACCCAAGGCAGCCTGCAAAATAGTAATATAGAGACATCGTTTCGAACCACCATAAGAAATTTATAGACATGAAAAAATGATTTAGATTATATTGATAAAATAGAAACTTATAAACCTACTAAAAATTATAACGGCAAACTACACCAACAAAGCAAGTGGAATTAATTATAGTCTGAGAAATATGTAAAACACTTCCTTCTTCAGGCTTAACCTTAAGAGGCTGCTCAGCTTTTACTTCATTGCCCGTCTTTGACTTCACACCTATAAACAGCACTCAGATATTACACCCACAAGGAAGAAGAAAGAAAAATGACGAACTAAATACACTGCATTTCCTACTGAGGAGAGAGAAGTGGAAAAGAAAACACAGTAGATATTAAATAAGGATTAATACAGAACTACAACACAGATTTAGTCCGGGGAAACAAACAATAAACACAAATAACGCATGCTGTATATAACAATGCAACTAATAAAACAACAATAGATGGAGTTAGCTTCCAGAATTATCAAATGCAATAATCAGAAGGCTGAAAACATGAATATAGTAATAAACGGAAAATGTAAACACCCGCCCCCAGCTATCACTCTCCAGATAACCCATTGCACAAAGGTTAGAAATACTAATCACCTATATTCATATCAAGGTACCAAAAATATATTATCAAACTAGTCCATTCTCAGCACATGATGATGGCGAATGCCCGTAGTGAAGGTGAAGGGAAGGAAAAGGATACATCAACCCTAGCAACACCACAATACTTGAAACATTAAATTTTGAACAGAAGTAAAATTCTGGGAGTAATATATTGCTAGAAAGCAGAAAATCTGCTGATTTATGTCATTCTCCCCCAATTAATAAAAATTCATTCTTGCTAGAAACAAAAAATTTTCCTCATGTTCAAGGTTTTTTTAATAAGAATAATCATCATGCTCAATTTTTTGAATTAAGGGACAATCAAATTTAGTCCCCACAATGACGTGCTATACATCATTTGTGTTCATTCGTTGTTTTTTTTCCCCGGTAACAATTCATTCGTTGGTATTTGGTAAATAAACTTCATAGAATGAAAAAATCAATAACCAATACTTGAGTTTCATTCATAAATTCTTGTTTATATCTTAACCATCCGTCATACACGCTAGTTTTCACCCTTGATTTAATCATCCGCTGACTATTTTTATTTTTTATTTTATATTATTTGCAATGGCTGAATAGAAATTTGTGTTTCTAACTAGTCTAAACAAGTGGGCAAAGCAGCACTTGTGCTGTGCTGGGTTAGTGTCTGAGGTGATGGCCAAAAAGAATACTGGGTTGAAGATTTGAAATTTGCGTTGGACAAACGGCAGAGCTTAATTTAAGGGCAACACATTCGGGTGAAAGTTTGGAGCCAGAATATGGAACTAGGCCGATTATCGTGAACGAAATAGGCTTGGTTTGTCTTCTCGCTTTGGATTGGAGTCGATTGAGGCAACACCCGGTTAAAGGGACGGCAGGAGAAACTTTGTCGGCTAGGAGCCCGGGCTCCAATGTTTAGTTAAATAAATAAACCACTGTTTGAAAAATACAAGATGCGATTTTAATGTGGACTATTTTCTATCAATTGGATACTGACAACCATGCGTTATGCCAGCTAGAGCAGCCAAAACCTCAACCAATTAAGAAGGATTAATCCTTGTTTTGCAACAACTTGTTTCATTTATTAGATGTTTAGTAAATTTTGTTAACAACCTCGAATAGTTTGACTTTGCATAATAAATTTGGAGAGTGCAAACTGCAAATTAAAAATACATAACAATAAAATAAATATAGAGAGCGAAGGAATCAACATGAACACGTTACTATTGCAGATTCTCTGCACAGAAATATGCATCACTTGTATATTCCATTTATTTGCTTATCAAAGTAGAGATGCATGGAGTCTACGAAAAGGACAAACATCTCACATTTAATCTAATAATTTACTACTCGCTCTTTTATCGTACTATATATTAGAAATTAGATTATTTCGAGTGTCATGAGAGGACTAAGCAAGATGGCAGCCCAGTTAATTAAGGCATTTTAATCTCTCCTTATGGTAGATTTCCAGCTTATATATATATATATATATATATATATGAGATAAAAGAATTGTCCTACTTCATATGAAATTTATTTGGAATATATTAATACCATGGCCGTGTTCTTTGTTGTAATTTTCTCCACATAATTGTAAAGGGAAAAATTAAAAGAATGAAGCAAAAAAAAAAAAAAAGAAGGCGTTTTATGATTTGTATTTGTTTTCTTGATCCATTGCATTGCGACTAGTAGTGGCTTCGATTGAGAATGCGAAAGGAGAACATTTGTGGTGCCGTGTATGGGAGAAAATGTTCAGGATGGTTGCCTGCATGAACTGCATTGACATGCTGCAGTAGTAGAATGCTCAATTAATTATTACACCATGCATTTTATTACCAAAATAAGATGAAGAAAGCCATAACACACTTGGGTTGACATCGAATTTCACACCTTGAAACACATGTTAATTTTAAAAACAAGATGACCAAAAACATAACACATCAGGGGTGAAATTATATTCCACACCCTTGAAACACGTTTATTTTTTTTAAAAAAAAAAAAGATGATGAAAAACATAACACTTCGGGCTGAAATTATGACAATCATTGCGACAGAACAAATACCCATGCAAAAGAAACATCACACCAACATTAAATGAGCTGACGAAATCGGAATATGCTCTTATTTTTAGCCCCAGCAGTTTTAATTCATGGTTGCTTTCCGCCATTCGTGTTTGGATCAGATTTTGGCGGTGGCTTCGAATCAGATGGGGGGTTCTGGCTGGTGCCATCCTTTGGCTGCTCTTCAGAATCCCACACAGCAGGAACCTGTTCACCTGTTGATGCAGTATTTGTACTGCCAGGGTTTCCAGGTGCAAGGGATGCTGCTGAGTTTGCTGCTGGGTTATTCTGCAATGTTGCCGGGCTAACATTGACTATATTCTGGGTTGAAAAAGCACGACCTGCAGCATATTCAGACAGTTGTGATAGTGAGGGCTTGACATGGATGATGTTACGGTCTGACAATGCATTTTTTTGAATCGATTTGGACTCTGATTTTGCAGAGGGTGCTAAGCCAGTTCCTCGGCTTGTGTTACTTGGGACTCCTTGTGAGGCGGCACTGCTTTCTCCACTTTCTCCACTTTCTTTGTAAGCACCCATTGGCACATTTATTTTATTTTTGTCTGAAAAAGCTTGGACCTGTTCAGGTTGTTGTGATGGTGGGCTTCCGTGAGGGATGATGTTACTGTTTGGAAATGCAGCTTGTCTTGTGTTAGGTTGAGCATGTTGTGCCGTGTCCCTGGGTTCTTGACCTCCTCCTGATACTTCATTGGCACTGCTTTCTCTTCTTGCTCTGCTCGGTGAAGCCATTGATGTTTGTGAATTATTGGGCCCCGGATTTCGACTTTCGCCAGGTTGAGCGCCTTCGTCTGCTATGGGAGGTGCCCATTCTAGGCATTTATCACCTTCAGCTATATGGGGAAATTTGGTAACATAGGTGCATGCCTGGGTAATATTATCTACTAAAATAATCAGTTCATGTATTATCAAAATAACCGGACTTTTCATAACACGGTGATATTTGTTTAATCACGTTGGCTAACAAGAGATTAGTTTAGTTTGGAAGAACAACCACGGGACCCTGGCCCCCAAAAATTTTTGCCAACTATTGGTTAGATATGTGGCAGAGTTATGTATTTTCTTTTAACTTCAACTTCTTAGATAGCACATAACTTCCTTTTATCAACAAAAAATAAATATATAATAACTATTTGGTTGATTGCTTTGAACGAAATGCGTGACTGTATTGACTGAAACAAGGCTTCTAAAACCGGTGGCTGATCCTCTCATCTGTTATTTGACATGGCTGGTGTTTTGAAATATTTAATTTATAGAAAACATTTGTTCTTCTTTATTACGTACATTTTCCGACAAAGTAATTGATGCATTTTGATCCTTAAAATTATCAACATAAATTTGATTATGTTAATTGAGGACGTAACAAGGCTGCCAGGGTTGTAATAATAAGATGGGATGTTAATGAATATTGGCTAACTAAAAACAAAATTTACATTTCGCGTAAGTTTAATTAATTAACACAAAACATGATGTCAACGTGAAGATAAAAAATAAATGTTTCCTAGAAAACTTTTCTGCGCTCCATTCGTTCAAGTAACATGTTCACAGAGAGTTTGTTTTTCAACACTTCCGCGGAGAATGCTTCTTGAAGTAAGTTTTTTTCGTTTAGTTCACCCGTTTCGAGGGGTTGTTTTCTCCTTTATTGTGATTAATTAGGGTACGTTCGTTTTTTAGGGTTTTTATATATGTGCTTTACACTTCAAAATTGTGTTTTGAGGGAATTTTTACAGATCTGTCCCTTTTCAATAAAATTTGATTTAACATTAAAAAAAATATCATTCCGATATAAGATAAAGAGGCGATGTCTATTAAATTTTATTTATTTTAACATTTAATGCAGAGATATAGATTTTAACATATTTTAAGACAAAACACAAAAATTAAATTAGATCTGTCAATTTAAACAAAGATTCTAATCCTAGGAAGTCTTTACACATTATAGACACTGATTTATATTGCATGCAGACACAAAAAAATAAAATATTGCATGCAGCATCCGACGTACCGGGTGACAACAAACCTCACGAAGGCGCCGGCCAACACGGAGACACAACTGCCCAGGCCTATAATAAGCCCCAGAGAAACAATCGCCCATGTGAGAACCTGATCAACCCGGTCGCCTGAGAATCTGATCACCACGTGAAGCAGGAAATGCTTCGAATTATCTAGTTACACAAGTGAGTCAACCCAATTTGATGATGTGAAAGGATTCTCTCATTAAACAAATTTTTCGAAGTACTTGTTGGTATCGAATTTAGTCTTCAACACATCGCATGAGACTAAAAGAAAATAAAAGCAAAAATAAAAGAGCATATGTCCTAGAAAACAGGACTCCATTACCAGCCAGCCAGTCACCTTTCCCACCAATTCAAAAGTATTTATTTGGAAATTTCATTTTATTATTGAATTGAATTAAAATGAACAAAATTAGAACTATTTATCAAAATATAGGGGGTACACATTTATCAGAAAAAAAATATGATTTCAAATTTTATTGATAGTGATGTTTTAAAATATAAAATTAAAATTTATAAAACAAAGATATTAATAAAATTATTTAAATATAGACACCACTCATCTCACATTTCCACCCTCATTGAAGTTTCGTCACATCACACGGGCATGCAAGACCCAAGTATTATAACATATCTTAACAAATCTTTGTCAATATTTGTTATGACTGGGGAGTAGGATTCATGATCGACGCTAACATTGAAAACCTAGTAAGCTTATTAAATATCTTGTATGATATTTTAGAAATAACCAAATAAGTAGTTCTTATAAAAGTCTAAAATAACACAGAACTAAAATCTTAATACAATATCCTAAAATCTATCTATAATTAATGGAGCTCATCTAAAAGAATCTCATAATCTAATAGAAATCAAAACAAAATCATACCAACATCTACGATCAAAGGAATAGTGGACGCTCTTCAAACAATAGGATTGGAAATAATGTCAAACTTTGAATTTAAAAAATGATAAGAGATAGGTTGATAAACTCAGTGAATAATAATATATATCTATGAAAACAAGAGATAGGTATATTGGCAATAAAAAAATATCTTAAAGTAAAGCAGAAATTCATTGTTATTGAGACTTTAAAGAATTTGTGATCTAGAAAATAATAGAATAGAAATCAGAAGTCCCGACAATTCCTTAATCTGTCGGTATACAGATACACAATACAATTATGTCAGCTCAACATAATAGTCTAGCACCACTTCTGCTAGTTGGAGTTACAGTCTAAGAAATCTAAAATTACAAAACAATAATAAAAATATTTATTTTAGGATTCTAATATATTCACGGATTTAATTTATATAATTTTCCAATTTAAACTTGAGTACGAATATAGGTTTTTCTACCCAAAACCTATATCGGAGTTATTAAAGTCCCGAACCAATCGATTATGTTATGAACCGAGTACTAAAATTTTAAATCGATCTCATAAAGTATAAATTGATTTGTTTTAAACCACTCATTAAAGTATTGAACTGGCTTTGAACTGGTCACTAATGTTCTGAATTGACTTTAAACTTGCCATTAACTCATTGAATTGGCCTTGAACTAGCCTTTCAGGCACTAAACCAACTTTGAATTGGCCTATGAGGTATTAAACCAACTTTGAACTAGCCTCTAAGGCACTAAACAAGTCCATAACAAATCAATGATAGTACCCAGCCAAGCTTAGAAAGTTACAGATCTCGGTAACAGATTTGGGTCTAGGCCACTACTACATTACCTGAATCTTATTGTTATCAATCTTGATTCTTTCCCTAGAAAACACATGTCTAATAAAGGCCACACTATTCAACTAGAATTTGCACTTTGAAAACCTTATATACAGGTGATACTCCCTTAATATCTGTAACACTTCTCTCAAGTGCAACTCATGCTCTTTTTTACTCCTAGAGCCTACTAGGATATCATTAATGGAAAAAAAATCACAAATCAATTCCAAGAATGATTTGAACACTTGGCTCATCTGGTCCATGAAAGCAGCTAAAGCATTGGTCAAACCGAAAGATATTACTAGAAATTCAAATGGTTGTATTGAATACTAAAAATAGTTTTTGGAATGTCCTCACGTCTAATCCTCAACTGGTGATACCTTGATACCTTGGAATGTCCTACTAGATGCTCCCTTATAACTAATTGAACAAATCATCTATCCAAGGTAATGGATACTTATTACACATTGTCACCTTATTGAGTTGCCGATAATCTATTCACAGTAGCATGGTTCTATTTTTCTTCTTTACGAACAAGGCTGGAGCACCTAAGGAGAAGTGCTCAGCCGAATAAAGTCTTTACCTAGAAAATCTTGCAATTGTTCATGTCCTTAAGCTCTATTAGCGCCACACGATAAGGAGGCATGGAAATTGGCTATGTGTGAGGAATTCAGTTAATACAAAATTCAATTTTCCTCTTAGGGGAATACTTGGCAGGTCTATAGAAAACATATTGGTGAACTCATGAACTTTTGGGACCTACTCTATGTTGGGCTCTGTAACCTGGGTGTCCTTGATTAAAGTCAAGAATCCTTGACACCTCCTATTTAGCGAATGCTTAGCCTTCATATACGATATTACTTGAACAGATGCTAAATTATATTCACCCTAGAATACAAGTGGTGGTTCATCAGGTGTCTTGAACCTCACTGTCTTGTTACAGCAGTCCAGGATGGCATAGTAAAAGACCAACCAATCCATTCCCAAGAATATATGAAAGTCAATAATGCTCAGGATAATTAGGTCAGCCATGACTTTCCAATCGATCACTCTAACTGAGCATGACTTATATACCTGTATAACCAAGATAGGCTCCCTCACAGGCTACTTTAGAACAACAAATGGAAAATTGAATGGAGCAACAAATTTGGAGATTCATAGGAATGAGTAGAACTAGAATCAAATAGTGTACATGCATCAAAGGAATATACTATTATCATACCTATCATCACTACATTGCATGCTTGAGCATCCTGTCTAGTCAAAGCATATATGCATAGTTGACTTCTCCCAAGCTAGCCGTGTCCTTTACCCCTAGATCCTCGTCCCTATGTCAAACCTGCTAATTGGGAATCAAAGAAACTATTTTATTTGACTATCCCACTATCTAATTGTCATCTTTCTATGGATATGAATAGTCCTTCAATTTATGCCCCACGTCACCGCATCGATAATAAGCACTACTCTCCCTACGACATTGTCCCTGATGTTTCTTCCCACAAGTACGGGAAAACGGGGCTTCTTGATTACATGGTGCTGAACTTTACTACTCTGATTGCACCACACTTCAAGCCTTTTTAACTAGTGCCAAGATAGCTATCGATAATCATCCAGAGTGTGTTGGTCTGGTCTGTGTGGTACACTGATGACCTTGAAATCCTGATCTCTTATATGAACTCTAACCAACACTGAAGGATCTAAGATCTTAGCCTTCTTCCCTATTTCTTTAAGTGCCCTCTATTCAAAATCTCTTGCCTTAATCGCTTAGGTAACATCTATCGCTTCAATATAAGTATACTTTTCCATATGTGGGGCTAAAACTCGAAACAAACACATCACCAATCCTTAGATAAATCTCTTGGCTTTGTCTTTTTATCGGTTACTAACCGCGAAGCACATCTAGAAAGATAATTAAAGCATGCATCATAATTCAAAACTGTCATATCAGATGTTTATTGAGACACTCAAATTCTACTAGCAACTATTCCCTCTTATTTACTGACAGGAATCTATCTGAAAGTACTACTGAACTCCTCCCATGTCGCCAATACTACATTTTTGAGTCTTTCAAATAGGTTAGTCTTATACCAAGACCGAGCTAGATCATGTAGCCTATAGGGCAACTAATTCCATAGCTTATAATTAGAACACTTCATCACCTCGAATATAATCTCTATCTAATCCATGAAGTGCTGTAGATCCTTTATAGTCCCTCAACCAAACAAAATAGGAGTTTTGAATTTGAGAAAGCCTTATACTTGACTCTTGAGGCTTGCCTCAGGCTAATGTTGCCCTAAAACTACCTGTATGATCGTGGTGTCTACCTAAACCTCCTATTTCCTTTATGTCATGACTGGCTAAGCCTTTTAGGATTGTTGTGCAGTACCTAGTGGAATCTCCTAAGTTCTCCAAACTATGCTCGGCTGTCCATTTGATCCTACCTCTTGTACTTCGTGACCTATTGCATTTGAGTTCCTGTCTTCCTTTAATCTAGCAATCATTCCATTAGAGCGACCATGGTCTATTGTAAGCCAGTCATGCTCACCATCATAGTCTGTTGCTTATCCTGATTCCCTTGCATGACTTCAACCTTTTGTTGGAGACATCAGAAGGTTGTGTAGCCTCCTCTAGTTATGTCGGTCTAACTTGGCTAGTCATTCTCCCACAACCTTTTCCTCTATTCTTGTTTCCACCCTATCCTCTTCCTTTTGCTAGTACAGAGGGTTGTCTATTTGGTTGTATTGTACGGGAAGGTGACCTGTTCGATGACATCTCTAGAATCACTTAAATCTTTATTCTTGAGATCCTAGATAGGGTTTTCATGTGAATCGTCCATATCTATTAAGAAATTTTAAACATAATGTAAAACAACAAGTGTAAGGATGATTGCAAGGTCAACATAATGATCAAAAGTAGAAAGACTCCTAATCGCTCTCCTATAACATCTCAATTATGAAATGACTAGTTTATAATCATAATCAAAATCCCATAAAGGAATGGTTGCTCCATTAATCACAAAAAATCTAGAGCTTTTAAATCAAATTTGTCATGACCTAGAAGTTTGATCTATGACCCGCGCTAAAGTTGAAAACCTAGTAAACTTATCAAATATCCTCTACCATAATTCAGAAATAACCAAACAAGTAGTTTGTATAAAAGTCTGAAACAAAATATAACTAAAATCCTAACACAATATCTAAAAACCTATTTGTAGTCAATAAAGCTCATCTAAGGCACTAAACCAGCTTTGAACTGACCTCTAAAGAGCTAAACTGGACACATAATATATTGAACTAGGCTAATACACCTAAGAACTGGCCTAATAAAGCCTTGAACCAATTATTAGAACACTGAACCAGGGCAAATAACTATTGAACAAGCCAAAAAAATAGTGAACCGACCCTGTTAAGTAGTAAACCAGCCCTTTTAATTACTAAACCCATGCATGAATACATAATGAGCCGACCCATTAAGTGCTAAACTAGTTGGTTAGCACTGAACCATTCTTACAAATCATGAACCGGTCACTTAGTCCTCTAAACCAGTTGAAAATTCCTTGAATTGGTAGCTAATCCTACTGAGCTGGTCCACTACTATGAATCCAAAACCCAGATCTAGTACCTAAACACAAGCCTTGACCTAGTCCAAAACCAATTTGGCCCAAGTCTAGACCTAATTACAAAGCCCAAATCCATTTGAATTTCATAAGCCCAATCTTGTTAATGGCTTGGCCCAAATGGCCCATGGCCTAATTTAAGACCATAAACCCACATCCGGATCCAAGGACTCAGATACAGATTCAGACCATATTCCCTACCTAGTTTGTACCTGAATAGGTTAGCTGTCTTGTGCTTTTTCTATCAAGTGAAGCTTGCAACAAGGCCCGTGTTCCACTCGGCTGTGGCTACTTCAAGGATCAAAGAAGATGACGAAGACTACGTGGCTTCATTGGCTACAAAGAATGAGCAAAAGGATAGTAGTGAGGATTTGCACCGATGAAGGAGAAGATGATAGAACTATCAATTGAATTTTTGAAAAATTCTCACAAACTAGAGGTAATTTGATGAAATTAAATGAGGAAATTTGTTCTAATGGCTTATATCGGCATGATTGTACACTCGATTAGGGGTTATTTCATGTGAATATTAAGGATTTGACTAGCTTGGATTTAGGGTTTCAAAAAAGGTAATGGGGGTGAAGACCAAATCCAGGAGTTGGGATTTTTCAATTTGATCCCTTGATTTCCTTATTTTGTTCATTACAGCCCTAATAGTCACTGGTTATTTCCATTTGGCCCCATAATGTTTTAATTAGGTCAATTTTGTCCCTTATTAAGTCTCGAAACTTTCTATTTCTTTGATTTAGCCCTCCAATTTCTAAATTTCTTAATTAACCCCAAATTTTAAGGTATTACAATTTTGCAATGCACTCATTAATTACCTAATTAGTATCATGCACATTAATTTGCAATGCAACCATGTGGGTCTTATCACCTGCTCATTGTTCCCTTGGTCAGTAAATTGCGAATAACTTGACTTTGCATAATAAATATAGAGAGGGCAAACTACAAAGTAAAAATAATAAAATAATAATAATTTTGCATGTGGTCTGCAGCCATGTTTCTAGCCATTATTTAGTATGGTTTTTTCAGATCTATGTTGTACTTCTTTTTATTACAATACTTGATTTATCCATTAATTATACATGCATTGGATCTAGGAAAAGAACAAACATGGAAGAAATCAAAGGTCTAGGTAGGAGTAAAGAGGAATCTTCCTACCTACTGATGCAAGCCATCTATGAATCGGAAGAATCTCTATTTATAAGTGTATGTATGTGTCTGTATATGCATAATGAGAGAAATTAATTATATATCATACATGCAGACATTAGGTGTGGATATTTTGGATGATTAAGGTTTTTTGAATTAAAGCAATGAATTGTAATAAAAAGAATCTAGAGTTAATAATTTATATATTTTAGAAACAAAAAAATGCTTTAGAAATGCCTAACTTTTTAGCTAAACTAAACATCATGGCTGTGTAATCTTGCTGCTGTAGAACTGGTTCAATTTTATCATATTGAATTTAATACTGAATCAAATTTATTGCTTTTCATTTTCGGAT
The DNA here is from genome assembly GCA_911865555.2 of Thlaspi arvense. Lineage (NCBI taxonomy): Eukaryota > Viridiplantae > Streptophyta > Magnoliopsida > Brassicales > Brassicaceae > Thlaspi > Thlaspi arvense. Next base: position 40,348 of record CAJVSB020000322.1, read on the forward strand.
TTTGAAATTTCGAATATTCCAAATTAAGTAATAATCAAAGAAGACCCCAATCCTAGGCTCAGAAAGTCTTAGTAAAATTCTACGCATTGAATAATATATAGGGCATGAAGGCATCCAAAACGTGAAAATGTAAGAGGTTAGACAGAACATGCTGTCTAACTCTGTAAGATGAGATGTCTTTGGGACGACCTAGTTTGGTTGTGTTTATTTTGGTCTAAGATGCTTCAAAATATCCTACTACTACTACTACTACTACTACTACTACTACTACTACTACTAATAATAATAGATAATAATAAATAATAATAATAATAATAAATAAATAAATAAATAAATTATTGAGTGAGTTAGGTAGTCTTTCAACCGTACATGACATGCTATTTGTATTAATTTTTTGTTGACAATCATGCATAAAATTTCGAGGTGACACAGATAGCTATCTTACCAATTTTAGTTGTAATGAAATCCATGGTAATATTCTCCCACTTCTACTTTGGTATCTAAATTTGCTGAAATAATCCAGCTGGCCTCTGATACTTGACTTTTACTTACTGACTAGTCAAATATCAAGATACAAAGTCTGCTCTATCCCGTTTCATACCTTTCTACCGATACAATTACTTGAAGTCCTGATACATCTTAGTGGAACTAGGATTAACAGTATACTTAGAATCATGAGCTTCTTTCTAGATAGCTCTCCTCAGGTCGCTGACATTCGATACCAAAATATGAGTACTGCACCTCAAAACTCCATTTACATCGAGCTCAAACTCTATATGTTTTTCTGTCTAAACCTCTTCCTTAATCCTTAGTAGCTTGACATCTTTACTCTCACTAATCTTAATAAGTTTAAGTAAGGACACTTGAGCTTGCACATGAGCCAATAGTATCCTCGATAGGCCTATCTTGAGCTGTACACTTTCTTGATCCAACTTATGTAACTCTTCTATTAGTGGACGCCTCACTAGGGTGATGTGTGCTAAACTTCTTATAGATTTCATGCTCAATGTATTTGTGACCACATTTGCCTTGCCGGGATTATACAGAATAGTGTAGTCATAATCCTTAAGTAGCTCTATCAATCTTTTTTTTTCTGAGATTCAAGTCTTTCTATTGAAAGATATATTTTAAACTCTTGTGGTCGATATAAATCTCATAGGGTTCTCTATGTAGATAATATCTCCAAATCTTTAGTGCAAATACAACTGCCACCATCTCTAAGTCATGTGTAGGATAATTTTGCTCATATTTGATAAGCTGCCTAAATGCATAAGCTATAATATGGTCGTTCTGCATTAAAACACATCCCATACCCTCTCTAGAAACATCGCAGTACACTGAGAATCCTTCCGTTCCTAAAGATACTGCCAAAACTAGTGTAAAGGTCAAGCTGTCTTTAAGTCTTTGGAAACTCTCTTTATCAGTATCAGACCACTAGTGGTTTACTTTCTTCTGTGCCAATTTGGTAATAATGGCAATAATCTTAGAGGAGTCTTTCGCAAATCAGTGAAAATATCCAATTAAGCTAAGAAAGCTATCGATCTCAATAACTAGTTTAAGTCTAGGCCACTACTGTACTACCTAAATTTTACTTTCATCAATTGTAATCCCTTCTTTTAAAAGCATATGCCCAAGGAAAGTCACTCTATTGAGGTAGAACTTACACTTTGAAAATTTTGTGTACAAGCAGCTGATAAATCCAATTTACATTATACTTTTGTGCTCAATTTAATTGGATTTATCAAGTATTTTTCACTACTTTAAGCTAAAATGGGATACAAAATGCCTAAATTCTTTTGATTTCTTTATTCTCCCTTAATTTGAGTGAAATTAATAATTTTTAGTAAAATTAAGCTTTATTGAGAGTTTTTGTATTGAATCTCAAGTTTTCTCACTTTGGTCAATTTGGGTTTCAATAGGTGAAAATGCAATGTGGAGTATTGAAACCAGTTTCAAGGCTTTAATCCATTCCGATCCAACTTAACAAAGTTGCATGAGGTGATTTTGGGTAAATTCAAGAGAATTTGTTGCTTGAGATAAAAAGAAGTCAAGTTTTCAACTTTTTGAGTGAAAACTAGCTCATTGGAGGCTCAATTTAAGAAATGAGGTTTGGAGACCAAGCTTGATGCTTTTACAGGGTTCATTGTAGGTTAACAAATTTGTTAGAAAGGGTTTTGGGTCAAGTTAAGCTTAATTGGGGCTTAATCTCAAAGAAAAGCAATTTGAGGGTGCAAGTAGAGAACCTTGCCAGCAGATTTTGCAGCAGCAGTAGCCTGGAGAAAAGTCTTCATAACTGGAGCTAGAAAACTCGGATTGGGGCAATTCAAGAAGTTTTGAAAAGGCAATAAAATGATCTACAATTTTCTTGTTTTGACCTCAGTCTAGTTCAGCCCAGAAGGCCCTCGAAAATAAGCCAAAATGCAGCAGCAGCAGTGCAGCAGCAGTTTTACTGTTTACTGCTGTTTTGAAGAAAATGTCATAACTCTGGCTACAAAATTCGGATTGAGGTAATTCTTAAGGCATTGGAAAGCTAAGAGATAAAGCTAAAACTTTCATGCTTTGATCTCAATCCAGTTCTGCACATAAGACTCTCGAAATTGAAGGAACAAAAGTTGGCAACTTGCAAGAGTAGCAGCAGATTTTAGAAGAATGCAGTTTGGAGAAGAAAATTCATATCTTGAGCTACAAAATTGGGATTTGCAATGATTCAAGATGTTTTGGAAAGCTGAAAAATAGTTCTACAATTTTCATGTTCAAGCCTTGATCAAATTCAGAATATAGAGTGTTCGAAATTCAGGAACAACTTCATCAGTACTGAAGAAACAGCAGCAGTTTTACTACTTGCTGCTATTTTGGAGAAAGAATTGTAACCTGGGATAGAAAATTCAGATTGAGCTGATTCAAGACTCGTTGGAAAGATAAGAAGAAAAGCTACAATTTTCATGTTTGGGGCTCAACTTAATTCAGAATGTAAGCTGCCCGAATATCAGATAAAAGCCTCATCCTATGCTTAATTTTCAGTTCTGCAGAATTTCACTCCATGGTCCAGTTCAGTTGTAGAAAAAATATCATAACTTGAGGTAGAAAATTCAGATCAAGATGATTTAAGATGTTTTGGAAACCTCATGAAAATCTCCACAACTTTCATGTTTTGCTCAAAATCTAATTCAGCATAGAAAGGGTTCAAAATGTAGCAAACAGTTGCAGCAGTCAAAGCGGTTATGCAGATTTTTAACAGCAGCGTGTTGGAAGAAAAATATTCATAACTTGAGCTAGAAAATTCAGATTGAGATGATTCAAAAGGCATTAGAAAGATAAGAAAGCATTCTACAACTTTTATGTTTTAGCCTCAGTCCAATTCAGCTTGTAAGATGTCTGAAATTTTGAAAGAAGCAAACAGACTTGCAGATTCAGCAGCAACAGCAACATCAGAGTTTGCAGATCCAAACCCAAACACTCATGACCCGAATGGAGGGTCCAGATCCACGTCCATAACCCTAATTTGGGATCCAATTGAGTTGCAATTCTTGCAACAATACTTGACCGTTGGAATTCAAAGCCAACCAGCCGAACCACTCCATCCATCAAAAAGCAACAAGATTGATGATTGTTTTGGGAGAGTTGCTGCTGTCTAGGCATGGGCTGAGCATGGGCTGTGCAGAGGATGGCAGGAGTGGGTGAGAAAGTAATTATTCAGCCAGAGAGGAGGGTTTGCTCGGAGTTTTTTTGTTTGCCACGAAATACAGCACACAGGGGGGAATACGAGTGGAGACAGCGGGAGGTTTTTTTCCAATAGCAGGTTACAGCTTGAGGGAGGAAGTTTTGGGAGCTGGTTCTACAGTTAGAGAGGCACAAAATACAACAGAAAAGAGCCATGAAATTGCAGCAAGGGGAGGCACAAAAATCAGCAGGGGAGGAGCTGAAGAGAGGGAGAAGAAAACTAGAAGAAGAAGCTACAGATTTTCCTTCAAATTAGCTTTTCTCTCTCTATTTTATGTTAACACTTTCAGCACATTTCTGATTTTGTTTTCAATTTCAAAATGCATGAACCCATGATGAATGTTGAATATATTGTTAAAGCTTTGTGCAACATGATGGGGTGATTTCTTTTGTTGGGGGAATGATGTAGCTATACCACTTGATTTTGCTTGATAATATGCATTGAAATTGTTGATTCTAAGGTTCTAAATTTTTTTTGCAGTTTGTGAGCTTAAGGGTGTTTGCTAGATATTATGATTTTCAGCTTAGTATGGCATGTCAAGAAGGATTAAGTTGAAATTTCAGATTATTTGCAAAGTTGATTTTGTGAAAAATTGAAGAAAAGCTGAATTAATGGGATCAAATAATGCTAATCTTAATGCTATTCAGTTTATAATTTGTATTTTCAACCTTGTTGTCGTCTGGTAGGAGTGGCTAGGTGAGACTTATTGATTTTAATTGAATTGAATTTTGAATATAATTTCCAATTACAAGTCAATGCATTGTTTGACATAATTAAGATTGGGTAGTTCGGTAGAATGCCTAATTTCTATTGTGTGGTCTGTTTAGGTAGTCCGGTAGGATGCTTAACCGAAAAGGATTTCACTAATCTTAATGCATTTTGAAATTAAGTAAATTAGGCGGAGCTCGGTAGAGACCGACGAAGATATTCACTTTCAAGATAGATTAGCCGGTCCGGTAGGAAGGTTAATAGTTTTGAAAATCTTGCCATCTCATATATTTTAGCAACCCTAGATTCTATTTTAATTCATAATATCAAGCAAAATTAAGGTGGTATTGGCGAAATCATCTTCCCAACGATGTCTTTCGCATATTTTCACTTATATCTCTCTCTTGCATAATCTCTTAATTTCCCTCACTAGTTAGAAATTTTATTTTCTATTTTTATTAAAATTTCGCAAACTCACTTTTCTCTCAATTAACACCTAAGTTAGGTCAAAATTTTCAAATTAATCAAAATCAGTCTCCGTGGGATCGACACTCTACTTCATCACTTTATTACTTGTAACGGCTGGTGCACTTGCCAAATTAGGCGTGCTAGGCGCGCAACAACAGCACTCTCTCAAGGTGTGTAACACCACTCATAAGTGCGACTTTTGCTCCTCTTTACTTTTAAAGTACACGAAAATGTCATCAATGAAAATAATTACAAATCGATCTAGGAATGACTTTAATACCCAATTCATAATATCCATGAAAGCAGCTTGGAACGTTGGTCAAGTCAAAGGACATCACCAAGAATTCATAGTGGTTGTACTATTCGGGGCAACAAATACTTGTTGCACACAGTTACCTTGTTGAGTTGCCAATAATCAATGTAGAGCCACATACTTCTTTCCTTGTTCTTTACAAACAAGACCAGAGCACCCCAAGGTGACATGCTCAAGTGAATGAAACCCTTACTTAGAAGATCTTTCAATTTTTCCTTTAACTCCTCAAGCTCTATTAGTGCCATACGATAAGTAGGTATGGAGATCAGCTATGTGTCAAAAACTAAGTCAATGCAAAATTTAATTTCTCACTCAAGAGTAACACCATGCAAGTTAGCAAGAAACATTTCGGCAAACTTTTTAACGGCTAATACTTGCTTTAATTGGGCTTTGTGATTCGGGTGTCTTTGATCAAAGCTAAAAATTCATGACACCCTCTAGATAATAAACACTTAGCTCTCATATAAGATATTACTTGAACGAGGGCTAAGTTATAATCATTTGGAATATAAATGGTGGCTCATTAAGTGTTTCGAATCTCATTGTTTTGGCACAACAATCCAAGGTGGCATAACAAGAGGCCAACCAATCCATGCATAAGATCACATCAAAGTTAGTGATGTCTAGGATGATTAGATTAGTCGTGAACTCTTTATCCTTCACATGAACTAGACATGACTTATACACTTGCACAATCCAAATAGGTTCCCCTATAGGAGTAGTCACAAAGAAACAATACTTCAAAGGAACAAATAGGAAGTCAAATCAAGTAGCAAAAATCGAGGATGCATAAGTATGAGTGGAACCAAGATCAAATAGTGCACATGTATAAAAGGAATATACTATGTCATAGCTGTCACCACTGTGTTAGACGCCTGAACGTCTTGACTAGTCAAAACATATACGTGTACCTAGCCTTTCCTAGACTGGTCGTGTTTTCTACCACCAAAGCCTCCTCCTTGTGCTTGAACTAATTGATCAAGATGCAATGAAGTTGTTCTGTCAGACGGTCCCACTATCTGACTGTCCTGGTGTGGACAGTCCTAAATCTTATGTCCAAGTTCACCACATTGATAACAAACACCACTGTTCCTACAACACTGCCCCCGATGTTTACTCCAGCATGTACTATAAACTGGAGCATCATGATCACATGGTGCAAAACGGTACTGCTTGGATTGCACCACATTTTTACTCTCTATAACCAGTGCAAAGATAGCTTTAGATAATCATATAGATTGCACTAGCTTGAACTGTACAATACACTGATGACCCTAAAACCCTGATCCTTTATATGAACTCTAACCACAACCAAAGGACCCTAAAGTCATAGCCTTCACTACAAGAAAAAGGGCGAATACCAACGCAATTTACCGACACAAGCCATATTCGTCAGAATACAGACCATATTTTCTGACGCAATTATTGCGTCGGTAATTTACCGATGCCATATCGACGCAAAATGTCATCGAAAATATTACCGATGAAAATTTTCGTTGGTAAAAATTAATCGTATATTACTGACGCAAAACATGTGTCAGTAATCAATAGAAAAAAGAAAAAAAATTACCGACGCATGACTTTGCGTTGGTAATAAATAAATAAAAAAGAAAAAAAATTACCAACGCAACATGTTGCATCAGTAAATAAATAAAAAAAGAAACAAATATTACCGATGCCAATTTGCGTCGGTAATAAATAAAAAAAGCATTAAAAATAAATTAAAAAAAGAAAATAAATATTACCGACGCAAGGGCATGCGTCGGTAATAAATAAAAACAAAAAATATTACCGACGCATGTCCTGCATCGGTAAAAAATTTATAAAAGAAAAGAAATATTACCGATGCATGCCCTGCATCGATAACAAAAAAAATATTACCAAAGCAAATTTGCGTCGGTAATTTGAAATTTTTCGTCGGTAATGGGCGATAACACGAATTTTGAGGCACGTTGTATGAGGAATTACCGACGCACTTTACCGACACAGTGCGTTAGTAATTCCCAGTATATTAGCCCCTCGGCCCCGACCCCCCTGGCCACCGTCTTCATCTCTCTGTTCTCTCTCCCTTTTCTCTTTGTTTTCTTTCTATGTTTTTCCCTCACCCCTACCGCCCCGCTACCTACCGTCGCCACCGCTGCATGCCGCCGCCACACCGCACTGCACTGGTACAATCAATCTGTCCCATTTGTTTAATTTTACATGATGAATGCAATAGTTGCGTACATGTTTATATATACATGCATGATTGCGTATATATTCTGTTTTTTATGTTGTTTATGTTTTTTTTTATTGTTTATTGGACGGGCCAAGGCCGGCCCTACCTTGCTGGGCCGGGCACACCTTGCAGCCCAGCTGGGCCGCTAGGCCGGCCCGGCTGGGCTGCTGGGCCGGCCTGGCCCATTAATTATTTAAAATATTAATTAATTTAAATATTTCAAATATTATTTAAAATATTCAATAAATAGTATTAATTTAAAATATTATAAGAAAAAATAAAATATTAATGTAAAATATTATTAATAAAATCCAATAAATAATATAAATTTAAAATATTGTTAACAAAGCCCTATAAACTATTATTAAAAAAATAAAATTTAACAAAATCCAATATAATTGTATTAATTTAAACTATTATATAAAAAAATAAAATATTAATGTAAAATATTATTAACAAAATCTAATAAATCGTATTAATTTAAACTATTTTTAATAAAATAAAAGATTAATTTATAATATTGTTAACAAAGCCCAATAAACTTTATTAAATTAATAAAATTTAACAAATTACACTAGAGAGTAATAATGTAAACTATTATTTTAATAAATAAAATATTAATGTAAAATATTATTAACAAAAACCTAATAAATAGTATCAATTTAAACTATTTTTTACTAAAATAAAAGATTAATTTAAAATATTGTTAACAAAGCCCAATAAACTATTATTAATAAAATAAAATTTAACAAAGTCCACTAGAGAGTATTAATTTAAACTATTATTTATAAAAATAATATATGAATTTAAAATATTATTAACAAATCCAATATAATAGTATGAATTTAAACTATTATGTTAAAAAATAAAATATTTATTTAAAATATTATTAACAAAGGCCCAATAATAGTATTAATTTAAACAATTATATAGAAAAATAAAATAGTAATTTAAAATATTATTAACATATTTTTTAAACAAAGAAAATAAACTAATGAAATAAAATGTTATTAGAATATTGTTTAATAAAGTATTTTAAAAAATTATGCTAGTTTAACACATTAAAATTGTATAAAGAATTGAAATAATATTTTAATTATTTATTTAATGACACTTGAAATATATTTTAAGCAGACACATTAATAAATATTATAACTACAAATTTAATGAGTTAAAAGTTAAAATTAAAAATATTATTTAATCATTAAAAAGATATCTTGAAAGTAATATTTAATAAGCCTTATAACTATCGTAAATCAAAGCAAATGACATAAACTCATATTAATCATAAATTTTTGGAAATGTGTTATATTTAAGTAGTTATATATTTAATTTGATTAAAATAAAATTTTGAACGTCATAACAAATAGAACATATTTTTGTTGTTTATTCATAGATATGGAAATTCTAAAACATCGTCCGTGGATGTATAGTAGGCTTCACACGAGTAGAATGGGATTGAAACTGGAATTTTTGAATGGTGTTGATGAGTTCCTCTTGTATGTTTGCCAACAACCGGAATTCATAAGAGAGAGGATGCTTCGGTGTTCTTATTGTAAATGTAAATGTTTAAAGTATTTAGAACCTAATACAGTTAAGATTCATCTTTGTCAAAAGGGATTTATGGAAGGGTATTAGTATTGGACTTATCATGGAAAGGATCCTAATGTTGAAATAAATAGGGCTTATGACGTTAGTGATTCTCTGAATAATCAACCTAAGAATTTAAATAGATACTAAGAGATGATACATGATTCTAGTAGGCCTAAGTATTATGCTCATTTTGAGCAGACAATGGAGGATGCTCCTAATGCTGATGCTCAAAAATTTTTTGACTTACTGAATGTAGCAAATAGACCATTATGACAGGGGTCTCGTCATTCTAAATTGTCTATTGCAACTAGAATAATGAGCATCAAGTCTGATTGGAATGTTGCGCAGCAGTGTGTTGATTCGATGGTTGAGCTTATGCGTGAAACGAATCTTTATCAGGATATTCGTATACCGGGCTCTTATTACGAGGCTAAAAAATTGGTGTCAAAGTTAAGGTTGCAAGTTATGAAAATTGATTGTTGTGAGAATGGTTGTATGTTGTACTACAAAGATGACATTGATGAACTTTTATGTAAATTTTGTCAGAAACCAAGATATCGACCACGTAGAGTAGGAAAGGAAAATTTCAAAATGTGGCAGTAAAGTCGATGCATTATTTGCCACTTATTCCAAGATTGCAAAAGTTGTATGCATCAATGAGTTCTTCACCTCATATGAGATGGCACTATGAAAATAGGCGACGTCGAGGTGTTTTGAGTCATCCATCAGATGGGGAAGCATAGAAGCACTTTGATAAAGTATATCCTGACTTTGCAATTGAGCCTCAGAATATAAGGCTTGGATTACGTTCTGATGGTTTTACTCCATTTAGTCAGTCATCCAAGTCATATTCTTGTTGGCCTGTAATTGTCACTCCTTATAATCTTCCACCAGAAATGTGTATGACAAAACCTTACATGTTTTTGACATGTATTATACCTGGACCGAAAAATTTCAAGAGCTTAATTGATGTTTATTTGTAGCCTTTGGTTGATGAATTGAAGTTGTTGTGGCACATAGGTGTTTTGACATATGATGTTTGTACAAAACAAAATTTTATGTTGCATGCAGCTATAATTTGGACAATCAATGACTTTCCTGCATATGGAATGTTGTCTGGGTGGATGACTGCTAGTAAATTGGCTTGCCCTTATTGTATGGAGAAAATAAAAACTTTTACTCTAAAGCATGGTGGTAAGAATTCATGGTTTGACTATCATCGTCAATTTTTGCCGTGTGATCATGTATTTAGGAGGAATAAAAGAGATTTTACAAAGAATAGGGTTGAAACTGATGAGCCGCGACCTAGACTATCTAGTAAACAATTGTGGGATAGAGTTTGCTCTCTTCCCAAAATGGTTGAGCATGGTCGATCTAGATTACCGGGATACAGGGTATACCATAATTGGACAAAGTATAGTATATTTTGGGAGCTTTCGTATTGGAAAATGCTTTTAATTAGGCATAATCTTAATGTGATGCATGTTGAAAAAAATGTTTTTGATAATATCTTTTATACTTTAATGGATATCAATTGAAAACAAAAGATAATATCAAAGCAAGGATTGACTTGGCAGAGATTTGTAGGCGGCGGGATATGGAACTTGTCACGTTGCCTAATAGAAAAATTATGAAACCGAAAGCAAAGTACAGTCTAACTGTTGATGAAAGAAGAGCTGTGTGCAATTGGGTTAGAGAATTGAAAATGTCAGATGGATTTGCTTCTAATTTGGCAAGGTGTTTTGATCCACAAACAAGTAATGTACATGGAATGAAAAGTCATGATTGTCATATATTTATGGAGTGTCTAATTCCAATTGCTTTCGATTTTTTACCTGATGCTATGTGGAAACCTCTTACCGAATTAAGTCAATTTTTTTAAGGATTTATGCTCTACTACACTTAGAGAGGAGGATTTTTTGCAATTAGAGCAAAATATTCTAGTAATATTGTGTAAACTTGAAAGAATTTTTCCACCAATATTATTTGATTCAATGGAGCATCTAATTGTACACCTTCCATATGAGGCCAGAGTTGGAGGACATGTTTAATACAGATGGATGCATCCATTTGAAAGGTAATGGTCTTGGTCCAATTTTTTTTTGGTATATTCGTGACATAATTGTAAAGAATAATACCATTTAATGTTTTGGTTTATATATTTTAAGGTGCATGGGAGAGTTCAAAAGATCTGTAAAGAATAAAGCATGAGTTGAGGGTTCCATATGTGCGTAATACTTGGCTCGTGAAACTTCACATTTCACTTCATACTATTTTGAGGCTGGTTTGTTGTCATCTAGAACGAGACTACCTCGAAATGATGATGGTGGTATGCGCAGTGGTCTCCCAACACTCAATTTTTAATCAACCTAGTCGTAGTTCTGGAGCTTGTGCAAATAAATATCTGTCAGAATAAGAGATGTATTCTGCAACTTTGCACGTTCTTCCAAATTGCAATGAAGTACAACCATTCATTGAGTAAGTTTTACTTCAATATTATTCAAGTTATTTTTATAACATTTATAGGTTGATAAATAATGTAGTGTTTTTTATTTTTTTATTTGTAATTTTTTTTTACATTTGAATGGCGTAAGTCAAGAAGATGCTGGGTCACGGATTCAAAATGAATTTTCTACCTGGGTTAAGGCTTATGTAGGTATATCAGTTACATGTGAAGTTATGATATTATTATTTTATGTAGTTAACTTTCTCAATATATTATAAATAGGTACACGATCCTGCCAATGGTGTCACAAATCCGCACTTATGTGATTTAGCATTGGACCAAATTTAAGTGTGAGATCGTACCACAAGTATTTTGTGAATGGTTATAAGTTCCATACAAATGAATACTCCCGAGGAAGGAAAACTGTTAATAGTGGTGTATGTGTAAAAGGTGTTAACAGTGTGGGAGAAATTGAATATTATGGTGTCCTTCAAAAGTTATAAATTGGAATATCCACGCAAACCTATAAAAAGGATGGTTTTGTTTTTGTGTAAATGGTTTGATCCAAGAAGACCTCGTGGTACAAGAGTTCATCCCTTTTATAACATTATTGAGGTTAATTGCAGTAGGGAATATAATCAATATGATCCGTTCATCATTGCTCAAAATACTAGACAAGTTTATTATATTCCTTATCCAGCCATTTGAAGGGACAAGACCCATTGGTGGGTGGTTATGAAAATAAAATCAACCAGGCGAATAGAAATTGAGAATGTAAGTGCTGAAGAAGTTTATCAAGAAGGGTCTATGTCTCATGTAATGCCTGTAATTAATGTCGATCCATTAGATGGATTGCGTCATAAAGTAGGATTATACGATGAGATTGATCTAGGACAGTTGGATCAAGAACGACTGGCAGAAGATGATCAACACGAAAATGAAGATGAGGAGGAAGAATTTATTGAATACAACGACAACACTGAACCATCAAGAGATTATGAGGAAGAAGAGGAGGAGGATGAAGAGGTGGCGAATGAGGATGATCAAAGTTGTTCAAATTGAATTGTTGTATTTTTGTTTTGTATGTTTTCCGACAATGTATTTTCTACTATATTTTTGAGTTATTAATATGTTTTTTTCATTGTATAATAATTTGTTTCTTTTCTTAATTTTGGAACTATAGAGGTTATTAAAAAACAAATTAAAAATTATATAATAATTTAAAATAAGTTAAGTAATACTTCATTCTATCTTATGTAATTTTAAGAAAAAAAATTATATATATATATATATATCTATCAATGTAGATTAATTCCGAGCGTAGACCCGATAAAGGTAAGGGGATAAATACTGGCCGCTCAAAGAAACGGCGCGATCGTCCTGTACATGACCCATCAGGCCCCTTACCGCCAGTTATTATCAGGGAGCCCCACGATCCTACCGTGCCTATTATGATTACGAGACTCCACATTCTCAGTATGTGTCGCAGCCTCCTCAGTTCATGCCTACTCCCGGATACATGCCGATTCCATCGACTACTGGAGGCCCTGCTTCATCAACGTCTACTTGCAGTGCGGCTGCCTCTACTGATAGCGTTGCTCCTTCGGTTCCTGTACCAGATTCTTCTCCGTTCGATCCTGCTCGAGTCGGATCACTGGCACATGTTGTAGCACTTCTAGAAGATGCTGATCAGGCCCGTTGGTGACGTCGGGTAATTATTATTCAAAAATTTTAATAAATATTTCTTAATGCATCAAATATTAGTATTAATTTTATAATTTTTTGCTGTTGTAGATTTCATCCTTCGATGGTTGCTGCTCATGCCATCACAGCAGTCATTCGGGCGAAGTTCATGTTGTGTTATCCCACATGGAGGACAATTCCTCATGATTTGTGGTTTGATGAGTTTCGAGTTCGTATTTCAATGCAGTCATGGTTAAATATTTTTTTATATGTAATATTAATTGATATTTTATTAACAGTTTATTTCTGTCTTCATGCAGAAATATTGTACATGGGATCCACGAGACGAGCCAGCCATTAGATAGATATTTTGTACTCGTGGATCTCATAGGCTTTCTGATATGCTTAGAGATGCCTGGATTAGAGGCAGGCCAGACTGGATCTTGCCTTCTGTGTGGGAGGAGCTTCATGCTTATTGGAGAGGAGAGAGATTTATGAGGGTAAGCTCCCAGAATAAGAGGAACTGCCATTCGGAAAAAGACGGTTCTCTCCACACAGGAGGCTCTATTCCACCCACGAACATGCTATGAGGATGGTAAGTCTTGTACATAAGTTTTATTATTATCTCATAGTTATAAATAATAACAAAATTTTTATTATGTATTATTGCAGGAAAAAGAGACCGGGAGGACTCCCCATTTTTTTAAGGTCTTTAAGCATACGCATGTTAAGAAGAAAGATGGTAAGGAGGTGTGGGTGGACCAGCAATCGGAGAAGACTTATGTAAGTAAAATTTATTTAATATCTTTATTAAATTTTATGTAAGCATACTTATTATTTATTAACTTTTTATAATTAACATTTTTTTATTATTAAACTTATTTTATGATATACTTTGTGTATGTAGGCTGACTTCTAGGCTACCCGATCCTCTCAATCAACACCGAGAGACATCTACTCCAGAGTCTCAGCGGATAGCAGACACTCAGCTGTGGAAAAAGTACGCTGGGGGGAGAGCCTTCGGTGTGTATACGGTCTTGGATGGTAGAGTTCTTCTCAGTCAGTCCACTATCCTCCATCCGACAGTGCGGATCAATCAGTGAGATCGAAGGTGCAGACTCTCCGTTAGGAGAATTAGGAGCTACGGTAGAAGATGGGGAGCATGGAGCTTACCTTCATCACCTGATTAAGGTGGTTGAAGGGATGAGGAGCACACCACCTGATCAACGATGCCCTCCGGCGCCTGCTCACGATTCTGACTCCTCTGCATCTCAATCGAGCGATGGCGGCTGTTATGAGTGATTTTTCTTTTTTTGAGATTTTGTTTCATGTATATGTTTAGTGACACTCTATTTTATATTTGTAATAAGATATTTTTAATATTATTTGTACAATGTTATTTCAGTTTTATGTAAATGTCTTAAATAAATTATCATAAAATATATATTTCAAAAATTTTTAAAATTAATATTCAAAATTAAAAAATTATAAGAATTTATCAATTAATACTAATAATTAATATTACTAATAACAATTTAATATTTAATAATAAACCAATTTAATATTTAATAATTAAAAAAATAATTCTGACGCAACTATCGGAAATTTTTCTTCGGCAAATTCCAACAAAATTTACGGCCCAATTTTTGTTGAAAATTTCTGATGCAAAATTTTTTGCATTGGTAAATTTTTTCCAACGGCAATATTTCTGACGGAAGCTTTTGCATCGGTTTTGCATTGGTAACACTATTTCCGACGCAAATTTTTGTCTTACCGACGCATTTTTTGCGTCGGTAATTCGCCTTTTTCTTATAGTGCTTCTTTCCCATTTCCTTGAGTGCCTTATGCTCAAAACCTCTGGCCTCAATCACTTGGGCAGCATCCACTACCTCCACATAAGTATAGTTCCCTGTATGTCAGGCTAAGACTCAAACAAAGGCTCTACCAACCTTTTAATAAACCTTTTGGGCTTTATATTTTCATAAGTTTCCAAATGCAAAGCATATCAAGAAAGATGATTGAAGCGAGCATCATAGTTTGGAACTGTCATATCAGATATTTGTCAAAGACACTCGAACTCTGCTACTAGTTGATGCTTCTTATTTGCTGATAAGAATCTGTCATTGAATGCACTAACAAATTTTTTCCAAATCATCGGTGCTGCCTCCTTAGGTCTCCTAGACAATGCGGTCATATACCAAGACTGAGCCAAATTATGTAGTCTGCATATGGCTAATTCCACACACCTTGAACTAGAGTACTTCATCGCCTCGAATATGATCTCTATCTGATCTATAAAGTGCTGTGAATCCTCGATAGTCCCACTTTGGAGAAGGTAGGTGGCTTAAATTTAAGGAAGTCCTAAGCTGGTTCTCGAGGCTGCCCTCATGTTGATATCGCTCCAAACTAGCTACATCACACTTATATTGGTATAGGCCTCCTACCTCCTCTAAGTCGATTTCTACTCAATACCTAGCAAAATCTCTAGATTTCTTTGAATTGAGCTGGCTAACCGTTTGTACTAACCTTTCATACTCTAGGACCTATATGCATCGAAGTCCTTGTCCTTCTTGATCTATTATCTTCTCCATTAAAGCATCATAGTCTACTGTGTTCCCTAAATTCTGAGCAAGGCCCAACCAATCTATTTGAAGTATCAGCAGGTCGGGTAAGATCCTTAAGCTTTGTCAGTCTATCTCGATTGGTTGTCTCTCCATGACCTCTTCTTCAGCCCCCGTTTCCACCCCGTCCTCTACCTTGTGCTGGTATGGAGGGCTATTTATGCAATTGTATCTTAAGAGATGGTGACCTATCTTGTGGTATCTCAAGAATCACAGAATACTCATTATTAGGTTCCTAATTATGATTTTTGTGCGAGGTGTCCATCTATCAAAATATTTCAAATAGAATCTAGCAAGAGTAAGGATGAAGGCAAGAT
The DNA here is from genome assembly GCA_911865555.2 of Thlaspi arvense. NCBI lineage: Eukaryota > Viridiplantae > Streptophyta > Magnoliopsida > Brassicales > Brassicaceae > Thlaspi > Thlaspi arvense. The sequence goes on from CAJVSB020000322.1 coordinate 56,436, forward strand.
CCAATTAGCAATAGAAATTAAAAACAATTCTAATCACCCTTCTATAGCGTCTCGATTATGAGAACAGCTGGCATAATCATAATCATAATCAGGATCTTATAGATGAACGATTGTTCCATCGACCATAAACAGCCTAGAACTTTGATACCAATTTTGTCACGACTCGGAAATTGGATCTGTGACTTGCGCTAAGGTTAAAATAAGTTCCAATCCTGCAAGCCTAACAAATAATTTGAAATAAACTAAACTAAACAAATTTATTTCAATCTCAATTTAAAATCATCAATACATCAGTAGAAAACTTGTCTGTAGTCAAATGGAGCCAACTATAGAAACCTAGGAATACAAAGTTGAATAGAAAACTAAATTAATAACTAACTTCAATGACTAAGAAAGAAGAAAAAAAACTACAAGATCAACAGACTCCTTTCACACAATAAGATTCGACTGACTATTAAGTTTTGAATCTAAAAAGTATAAGGGGTGAGTTGATAGACCCCATGAATAATAACATGCATATATAAGAATAAGGAACAAGTATACAGATATAACAGATAACTTTATAGAAAACTAAATTTAACAAACATTTAGAATTTAGGAAGTTCATAATTTAGAATGTAACAAAAATTAGAAATCAAGATTACGACACTTAGTCTATCAAAAAACAAGATGGTGACACTTAGTTTGTCGATAATCAGGACAGCAGTATCTTAGTTTGTCGATATATAGATATACAAGTCAGGGTATCTAGTCTGATTCCTATTGCTGTTAGTTATAGTGTCTTAAAATCTAAAACTCCCTTAAAAATAGTTTTTTAGAAAAAAAATAGTAGCAATTTAACAAAATTTTTCAGATATAGATATAACAAAATTGAATATAAATAACAGACAATTTCTCCAAATAATTTTAAAAATTACATACATGTCCCTTGTTATACTTTTATAACCAAATTGATTTAATTTTTAAAAAACAAGTATTTTATGCAAAATTAGAATTTAAAATTGATATGAAAAATAATAATTGCCTATAAATACATATTATTACTCACAGAACTAATAGGAATAGAGCAATCCAATCTCTGGTGATATACAAGCTCGAAGGGACCCATACAAAAAAATCTAAAACAATAAAATGTCTTATTTTAGGTTGCTAATACATTTAAGAATCAAATAAACATAATATCCTCAAGTAAATTTCTAGATTTTTGTGCCCGAAGCCCATATTGGGCTACTAAAGTCCTGAGCCTCAAATAAGTCATGAACCAAACTCATAAAGCATAAAATGGGTTTATTTAACTTATAAACTAATTATTAAAGTATTAAACCAGCCTTGAATCAGTCACTAGGGGTTTAAACCAGCCATGATTTGGCTTCTAATATGCTAAATCGGCACCAGCCTTTAATGTGATAAACGGTCTTGAACTGGCCTTTAATACACTAAGCAGGCCATATAACACACTGAACTAGCCATTTATACACTGAAGCAGCCATATAACACACTAAAGCAACCATTAATATAATAAACCAAACACTTATTACACTGAACGAGTAAAAAAAAGAAAAAGTGAACCGAACTTTCTAACACTAAACCCATGCTCATATTCTTATTGAACCGATTTGTTCATTATTGAACCGAGATTCCAACATGAAACTGAACAGCCAACTCTTTGAATTGGTTGAAACTCATCTTGAGCTGGTTCTATTTCTCGGGTCCAGAATCTAGATCTAATCCTTGACCTGTACCTCGTTACCCTATCTAGTTCAACAACCTATTCTGGACTTCAACCTAGTCCTATTTCAGAGGCCCAATCCAATACAGGCCTAGCCCAATTGAAAACCTAGCCCAGTCTCAAAAGCCCAATCTGAATCCGATCTAGTGGGCTAGACCAAATGTAGACCCAGGGATAACCTCAAGCCTTGTGTTCTCAATCTAGACTCCCCAAATCAAAAAGGAAGTCCCCACATACCTGGATTCGAATGGCTTGATTCATTGATTGGCAACCACGATTGAGGATGCGATCCTGTGCAACTGATCTATATGAACAATGGCTACGAGATTTGTAATTACAGCTCCCAGAATTCCAATCAATGTAGACCCAACCACCCAAAACTTTCACTACAAGAAAATGTACATATGGTAACTAATCGAACTTCGTCACAAAAAGAGGGGTTATTGTAATGAAATTTTGCATTATATTAATTGATTTATTTTCCAATATGATTAATATGGTTCATTTAATTAGTTATTAAATCTTATTAATATTATTCATTTAATTAGTTATAAAGGTCCAACGAAATTTAAGATACTAGCCTTGATATAGTCATTTTAAATTTATTCAATTGCAAGTGCACAAATTTCAATATCATTTTTTTTATCCTTTTTAAAACTCTTTAACTCAAAACAATTATTTAATCCAAAAGTAAAAGAAAAATAAAAAGAAACAAAAGGGTTTCAGATTTTCTTTTTTTGGGGGGGTTTTTAAATATGAAAATAAATACTAAACAAATAAAAGAAAAATAAAGGAATAAAATTTTGGGTGATAAAATAAAGAAAAGTAAAAGTAAAAAACAAAAATGAAAAAGAATTCAAAAGAATGAAATAAATTAATGGATGAAATGGATAACTGGATTTTCAATAAGATTTTCCTAAAATAAGTAAAATTACAAATTTCTCTGTTAAGTTAATTGGATTTATTTTGAAAAAACTATGCTGCAGTTTTGGAAACTTCTCCATTTTATTTATTTTTTAAAATAATGTAATCTAAGTTAAAATCTATTTTCTATTTTATTCCATGATTTTTGTCATTTTTTTGTTTTATTATCTGTCATTTGTATTTTTTTAATTTATGTACAATCTATTTTTACATTATTAAGATCCCACATAATTAGTGTAATTAATTTAGAATTCAATTTAATTACTTAGATTTAAGTCTCAGCCACTTTGTTGAAACACAGCTAACTTAGAAATTTTATAAAAATTCACCTTAATTAATTATCAAACTTAACTCAATTAATTAGTAATGTGAAAATTTATTCACTCAAGAGTGCATGGATAAACTCTCTTCAAAGTGTTATCTCTTTCAAAGAAGTTGAATGTTGTTGGTTGTAACAAATTAAATTCTTGACTAAAAGAATTTATGTTACAATTTCAGAAAACTTTAAAGAAAAACTGAAATTTCAAAAAAATATTAAATTAAAACCAAAAATTGTTTGAATGCT